>JALRMF010000293.1:0-47656 GCA_026120015.1 Dendrostoma leiphaemia | reverse complement strand
TGGTGCGGACTCGGCTTAGTGGTGCGGACTCGATTTGGGTGGTGCGGACTCGGCTTAGCGCGGATTTACCTTGGTGGTGCGGACTCGGCTTAGTGGTGCGGACTCGATTTGGGTGGTGCGGACTCGGCTTAGCGCGGATTTACCTTGGTGGTGCGGACTCGGCTTAGTGGTGCAGACTCGGTGTTGTGCGGGATGGTCGCTTGGCCAAGTGCCAACTTGGCTTCCAAGGTCTAATAAGCCATTTGGGAGGTTATCAGAAGGTGAAGACACGAGACCATCTTGATGGTATAAGCCCTCCCAATTCCTCTTTCCTTATCGACTATGAAGAGATTCTGATGGGCACCGTGACCTGGCGATCTATATCGCTGTCAGAGATGTCATCTACATCGTGGACCGTGGTCGACCTGGTGCACCGCCTTGGTACCCTCCCAATCACCAAAAAGAGATGGTTTGATGTTTGTCATTGCCAGGAGATCAGCCCATTCCATGATCTATCTCACGAGTGCTCGGGGCGTCAATATCCCCTCCTGTGCAAGACAGACCATTCGGTAGATGACTGGCATATCATTTGCACTCGAGTCAGCTCACGGCTCATAGTTGAGTGGATGACCTCCTCCATGCTATCTAGTTAGGCTTATCAGATCACATGGAAACCAACAGTCCAGTGTCTAGACTGCGTCATTACTGCTTCATCCTCTTCAACACCCACCCCAGACGTTCTCCATTATCCAGCCGTAGGCCTCGCGCGTCCAAGGCTCTAGAGATATGACATGGTCTTCTGCCATTGAGGCTATCCGAAAGCCATTCTCGTCTGGCATCAGTCTGGTCTTGTCAAAGAACCGAAGAGAGCGGCCGATCGGGTCAACGAGGATAGCCTTTGGCCAGTCTGGCTCGGAGACAACCACATGAGAGTTCCACTGAAAGGTGGGCAGGAAGGTAGAACCATGAGGTTCGATGTCGGCCCTCAGTATATCAAAAAGCCTCTTGTACGGTGTCATGGTGTTGATGACCATTACCAGCCAGTGAGATAGCTCTGTCCAGGTGCTTGCACGACCTACGTTCGCTTCAGAGCGGATGTCGAAGTCACCGCGCCACCTCTGTTCGACAATGCTCATCATCTGCCAGAACGCCAGGCAGATCTCGGACTTGCCCTCCGGATCTGCCTCTGCAGATTGGACGAAAATTGTGGACATCTGGACCAAGAGATCCGGCTGTACCTCTGTGCATTTTCCTGTGGCTTGGATCAGCGCGCGCACCAAGTCTTGACAACGAGCTGTACCCATGCACTGTTGCCCGCACGCCTCAAGGAGGTGCACGATCACCGCCTCGACCGGCATGTCCGGCGGCAATGATGAGCCTGGATGCTCCTCTTGGCCATTCCAAGAGTTCAGGACACACCACTTGGGCTGCAGCGTCTCAGGTCCCGTATAGCCACTGTAGCTGCTCTGTAGGCTCTCCACAAAGCCTCCGACCTCTACTCGGGGACAGGTCGCAGCAGAGTCGAGACACATTCGGCCAAAGTAGTTCTTGAGAGCGTCGATGCGGGAATCCAGCCGGTCCCGGCTGTGTTGAAGCATGTCACTGGCAGTTTGCAGTTTTTGCTCGACAGCCTCCCGCTCACTCTTCTCTGCACGGCTGAGCGCTTGTGTCTTGGCGCATTCTTCCTTGAGATCTGTGATCTCAGAATCAGCTCGAGAGAGCAGGTCATCTTTCTTACCAAGTATATCGTTGAAGTCGCGAGTCATGCTCATGGCTGTCTGGCCAAACTCTTTGCCGTTCCGGTCGAGCAAGCCCTGCAGCTCCGCCTTGTCCTTCTGCGCATTCTCTTTTGTCGTTTCGTGACGTGCTTCCTCTGCCTTGAGTCGTTGTTGCACCTCTTGTAATTGTGCGTTGAGGTTATTCTCGCACCCTTCCAGCTTCTTGATGGCCTTGGTCATGCCCTGGGCCGCACTCGAGATGTTTTGCAGGCCGTCGTCCCTCGAGCGAACGAGTTTCTGGATCTGTTCCTTCTGTGCGTCGACCTCGGATTCTGCCTCTTCCAAGGAGACCGTCCGGGCTGCGAGTGACGCGTTGATATCTCGGAGCTCGTCGTTCCTGCTTCTGAGCTCTTCCTTCAGCATGGACGCGCTGCTCCTTTCAGCAGATATGCTCTCCTGGAGCTGCGCCACCAGAGCCTCCGAGTCCTTCAAGCTCTTCTTGCGTTCGGTGATGTCAGCCTTGAGCCCGGAAATGCGGGCGTCCTTGTCCTTGGTAGTTGACTCGTGAGCAACCTCGATATCTCGTGCCCTCCTCTTGAGGTCTTCGTTCTCCCTCTCCGCTTTTTGTGCACCATTTTTCCAGATATCTATAGTGTATCTTGTCAGGTTCGTCTGGACGTTCGAGTCACGCTGGGCCTTTTCGTGGGTGTTGATTTCCTTCTGCAGAGCCTCTATCTTGGCCTCCAGTGAGTGCACATGATCCAAGGTGGCTGTATAATTACGACTCGCCTCGTCTCGCTCTCGGACCAACAACTTTGCATCGTTTGACAGTGTGCTCTCTCTGGCTTGGACGGCACTCAGGTCGGCCCGGAGCTGCAGCGCATCCTGTTTCTTCTCTGCAAGGTCACCGGCGAGAACCCTGGCTTTGGTTTCCCACGATCGGGCATCTTCCTGGGCTTTGGTCAGAGCCTTGTTCAGCCCATCTATCGCCTGTTGATGCTGAGCGCCATGGGTGTCCATCTGTTGGATGACCTGAT
Organism: Dendrostoma leiphaemia; assembly: GCA_026120015.1. NCBI lineage: Eukaryota > Fungi > Ascomycota > Sordariomycetes > Diaporthales > Erythrogloeaceae > Dendrostoma > Dendrostoma leiphaemia. The sequence continues at coordinate 44,922 of JALRMF010000293.1, read as the reverse complement.
GCAGTGTCGTGCGGAGGCTGTCCTCTCTGGCCTGGAAATCCCGCGTCGCCTTATCCAGTCTGCTTTGCTCGTTCTCGAGCGCCCACTTCACGGCTGTCAGCTTGGCATTCGATTCGTCCTCGGACGTGACGACACCCCTGAGCTGCTCAGAGAGGTCCTCCCGTTGTTTCTCTTCTTCTTCCAACTGTCTCTTGAGACCAGCGTTTTCGGAAATGACATTCTGCCGGTGACGCTGTTGGTCGTTCTTGAAAGTCAACAGATCATTGATCTGGCCCTTCAAGGACTCACCTGTCTCCTTCTCCCTTTGCTCGATCCTCTTGATCTTCGCGTCTCGGTCGTCGAGCAGGGCGTTGAGGTAGTCCAGCCTGCCCCTGAGCTCGTCCCGGCGTTGGTCACCCTTCTTCATGTTGCCTTGTGCGAGCTTCAGATCCCGCTCTGCCCTCTTCCGGGCGCGTCTCTCCAGCTTCAGCTCATATCGAAGTCTAACCTCGGTCTCTGAGGGACCTTTTGTCTGGGGCCTGCGTATGTTGGCCTCGTCTCGGAAGCGTTCGAGCTGCTCCGGATCAAACCCGGGTATGTTCCCATCCTTGAAGACGATCTGATTGATCCTCATGAGAATCGGCTCGACCGAAGGGTCCAATCGTGCGCAGGTCTTGACCATCTCCTCTGGACCCTGTGATGCAAAGACGGTGAGATCTTGATTGATCAATTCCACCTTGTCTTGCATTTTCAGTCGCTTGACGCTGAGGTCCTCGATCTGAGCGCGGATGGCAGTCAGGTCGTCGACGGAGGCGTCCAGTTGGTCGTCCCGCTCCAGCTGGTCGTAAATGTCACCTTGTCTGTCCTGAATTTTTTGGATACGTTCTTGACATTTTTTAATCAGGCTCTCTACGACCTGTTTGTTTTGGGCAACTGTCTTGGGGTTCAAGAGCCCCTTGGCTTGGAAGGGTGGGGTGGCCATCGTGTCGTGGGTTCTTGTCATCAGACAGCACAGTCTCTGCGTCGTGTCGTTGTCCTGGAAGAAGAATCCACTTGATGCCTGCGGGATCAAGGAAAGAGGTTCGATGGCGTAGGTTTAGGCAGAGGTGTGCTGATGACATGGTGGCCGTGGCTCGATCCGGAAGGAACATCCATGAGTACCCGGCCCAACAGTGCTCCCCCGTCCTGACTGCACCTACCTTCTGGAGACATCCTCCAACTCTGGGGACTACTGAGACGTTCGTGGATCAATCTCTCACAATTAAACCTCTTCCACCGTCACCTACAGAACATTGGTGATCAGAGGCCGTCCGTACGAAAACATGGAACACATTGACGCCAACAGCCCACAGGCCACTGCCGCCATCCCATTTCTCGAGGGCGCAAAGCTGGACCTCGTCAAATCCCTCAAGCGACATGAGTCGTACTACGACCTCTCCTTGCATTTCCCACAGCTCGTAGAAGAGGCAAAGAGGATGCCGAGCTGGATGTATGGCAATACGAACAGAAGCCTGACGGTGAAATACCTAGGCGGTGACCGAGGTCAAGACCCTGTGATCTGGGATATTCTACACATGATTCCTCGAGATATCCTGTCGTCGGTGATACTTGGAACCATCTACTACGACATGCACAAGACAATTGACTACCCCAGGGTATATGAAGACGCCTCTGGCATCGGTGTCTATGCTATAGGCATCGGTGTCAAGAGGAGACTCGGCAAGTGGCTGACGGCCCAAGAGCTCAGAGTGGTCATCCGAGGCATGAAAAAATACATTGCCGGGTACCAGGGCTTTCAAGAACACGGTGGGCGTCCTACCACGAAGGAGCATCATGACTTGCACGAATTCACTAGCCGTGTCGATTCTGCCTTTGGCATCTGGGACTACACGTGCGGTCATGTCAAGTTCATCGAGGATGGTACCAAGATTGGAAAGATAATGGAGCTTATCAGGAGCCTGAAGCAGAGGGTGAGTCTGAGCCTGCAGGTGGACCCTACTGGTACCACGCCGATGATCCAGACCCCACTGTACATCGGATGCTCCACGCAGCTGGAGGTGCGCATGTCAGACCACTCTCTCACGAGGAATCTCTCAAAGTCCAACAAGGCCTATGGGCTGACAGTATTGTAGGTTGATAGCTATAGCAATAGCTCGGTCCGCCTCGGACCGGAGGCATACGGCCACCAGAAGGAACCAGCTGGCCAAATGGCTAGCCGGGCCGATACGGCCCAACGGCAATTGGAAAAGACCGTATGCGTGTACGCCTAATCCCTTTAGCGTATAACAATAGTTTCCCTTCCGTTTCTTCTGCCAGACATCATCAACAATAATAGCAAATATACTCGTTTTCACCCCCCATTTAAACTTTTTTGTATATAAAGATTAACTTACCAACACTAATCAGTAGTTAAACAATTAACTACAAATAATAAGGTAAAAGAGACAAATCTTGCCTTAAAAACCGCCGCAACGTTCCCTAAAAGAGGTATACCACTTACAATAATAAGCTTTATGCTTTCAGCAAAAAACAATAAACAACTTGCAAAGAGACTTTAAAAAGAGTTATCACTAGCAAAAGGCTATTTTCTTTAACTATTAAAGATAGCTAAAAGACTTTAAAAAAAGTTATCACTAGCAACCCTTTCAATGCGTCTACAACGCAAAACAACATACAAACAACTTCAAAACCTCTCTATAAACGCTAATAGCTTATCTAATGCTATACCATACTCTCAAAAAAACAATTAATTCTATACAAAAACACCAAAACCTCCTACGAGGTTACAACGGCAAGCAACCGACTAATAAACCTCTTTGTTAAGTGCTTCTGCCCTTATAAAAATCTCACAATCTTTCCCATCCTCACCACGCAATAAAAGCACCAACAACACACATATATACAAATACGTCAGCGACCCCAAAGCACCCTACACTGCGTTCCAACCCCTTTCCTATTCATTTTCACTCTATTTTTAAGCGTACGCATATATGCATAATAACCCAATTTCCCCCTTATTTTTTACCCCTTGCGTCCCACCACTACGCCACATTTATCCCAGGAATCCTTATCCCCCAAATCGAGCAACCCAAATTAAACCAGTATAGCTAATCCCAGCAATTCAAACAACCCCTTAGTCAAAGAGACAAAAACCCTAATATCCAACCAGGTTTACAATGCCCAGCAGCCCATTTTAGTATTAAGCAACCTTCTAGCAAAAACCAAAATCCCCTAAGCAATATAGCCCTTACTTAACGCCCACCTCTAATATAAGGATATACAGCCAAGCGCCAGTCAAATACACCTATATACAACAGTCGCCAAGGCAATTGCCACCTACCCTAAATGGTACAATAACAACCTCTTTTACTACTTTCGTAAAGATTTTAATAAGTAAACCGCCGATATATTTAACGCCATCCCCTCTAACCTGCGCCGCAACCTCAAACAAATCCTCCATTAAAATAAAGTTTACACTAGGCAAAATAACGCTCTTATCAAATAATATTTAATAACCCTCGCTGCCTATAAGAAACCCCTTAAGTAAAACCCAATTAAGCTTTAAAACTAAAAACTTAACCTAAAGTTATATGCTTATAAACAGCAACAAGGCATCTTTCCACTAAAACCTCTTTAACCTCTATAACAAAAGGAAGCGCCTTAGCAAAAGCCTCAGATTCATTAAAAGAAACCCCAGCAAAAACAACCAGACAGCATACAATAGACCGTTAAGAAACCCTTAGCATACTTTTAAGTTAAAAAAGCTTTAGGGAATAGCTTGCAACAAGGCCTCTTGCTACTGTTGCCTTCGTCACAACCGCAATAAAACCCCTCGCAACCGCTATCTTTACTATATATATAATAAACCATACAACGCCCGCAACAAAACTCCTCAAAAGTGCCCTCTTGGTTATACCCACAATAAAACCCCTTAAGATTGCCTCTAAAACAAAGCCCCTCTGCGTTAATTCCAATAGACCATATAATAAGACTGCAATTATTGCCCTCTAACCGTTTATATATACTATACAACACCCTATTCCCAATACCAAAACCGCTTGTATACCGTTACAATCCCCAGCGGTACAACCCATACAAAACCCTTCCTCTACTCAAATACTCAAACAACCATATCAACATTTAGACTTTAACCAGCTTTACAAAGATATATAGCCTAGATCAGAAGTATATAGGCAAGCTATACGACTTACTGAATAATAAGCTTAAAACCTTCTTTAGTTTTTGCTAGCATGCTCAAATCGAGCCTAGCTAGTTTTACGCCGTTTTTTCAAAGATTTTAACCAACCACGCTCAACAATTTTATAAAAGCTACGTCACCCATTCTAATACATTTGCAAAAGCCTATACTAAGATTAAACAACACTTTGATATAAAAGTTAACCACCTTTACTACTATACAGACTAAACCTTAACGACCTTTAATAAGATCAGGCAGCAGAACAACGGGAAAAACCCCCACAAAGTTTTTAAAATCTTGCTTAACAAGCTATAATTATATCAACATACTTTAAGACCAGATTACGTAGACAAATAAGCACTTAAGACCATAGTAATCAAAGCTTGCCGTAGAGTATATAAACTTAAACACGCTCTTTTCAAGCCCGCCGTTACCTGTGAAAAGCTATTTTCCAACCTACGCTCCTCAATCAAAACTTACCTTGCCTGCAGTTTATAACAATAACTAACCGCTGATAAAGCAGATGATTAATACTATTTAAACCGCCGCTATAGCAATAACTATGACAGAGGTAAAGGCTTTTGCGGCAGCCCTCGTGGCGGCTTCCGTCCGCGTAACGGCTTTTGAGGCCATAGTAGCAACCACTACAATGACTGCCCTCTTCAGCGGCGTATGCTTTGGAAGAAAAAGTGCTATGTGTGTGGCAAAGAAGGTTGTTGGTTAACAAAACACTTTTAAAAGAAACGCAACCAATTATATAACTAGTTTATTGCCAACTGCTAGTTTAACAGCAACAACCCTAACAGCTTTAAAATATACCTAGCAAGTTACAAAAGTAATAAAGTAGACTAAATATAGCTAGAAGACAAGGTTAACGACGACGACGAAGACTATAAAGAAAAGACCAAAGCCTCTACTTGGCTTGTAAACCAAGGCTTTTTATACTGCTTTACTGGCGATGACGTTTATTTTGCTAATAGCTCTGATATAGACGCCATGCAATTCTTTATCAAAGACCGCTATACCCAATTATAATTCTAAGACATACTACCTAATATAGGTGCCGCGAGGGTATTTATAGCTGGAAAAGAGCAATTCCTTGCCCTATAACAAAAAAACCCTTCTATTCAACTTAATAAGTCAACAGCGAGACAAGCCTTAATTAAATTTGGCAAAGGATCAGTAATAAACTCGATTAAAACTATCGCCGTTAACACTTTGATCAGGCGCATCAACTTTTATATATTAAACGCTCCAACGCCCTTTTTACTTTGCTTTGCAGATATAAACTAACTACGCATTTAATTCAACAACCTAACAAACCAACTTATCTATAACAACAAAACTGTCCCTGTTATACGCAAATAGGGCCATCCATGGTTCTTTCTAAGTAAGAAGAAACAAGCAGGCGTCTTCCTCACAGAAACAAAGCTACGACGCCTCTATCATCGCTTTGGCCACCCAGCAATATACTAACTTTACTAGCTGCTCAAAAAGGCTGGTTATAATAACGTTAATAAGGATGTACTATAGTTAATCAAAAAGTTTTATCACCATTGCCAATTATACAGCAACACCCCCCAGCGCTTTAAGTTCACCCTAAAAGATAACTGCGAGTTTAATTACAAGATCTTCGCAGACGTTATATATCTCAAAAGTCGCCCCATTCTTTACATTCTAGACTCCTTAACAGCTTTCTACAACGGCCGTTTCCTTCCATCTTTATTGGCTAAAAACACTTAAAAAGCCCTACGCCTACTATAAATTAATACCTATCAAAAACCTCCCAACATAATCACACACAACGCCAGCACCAACTTTGCCTCTACAAAGTTTAGATCAAAAGCTAGGCTAATGGGAATCACATATAAACAAGTCCCCGTTAAAGCCCACTAGTTAATTAGCAAGCTGAAACAGTACCACGCTCCACTCCAACAAGCCTTTAATATCTTATACAACAAACTTCACAATATAACATCTAACGAAGCAATTTTGCAAATAGCCCTTAAAGCCGTCAATAATACCATCAAGCCCCACAGGCTCATTCCTACCCTCCTCGTTTTCAGCGCATACCCTTATATAACAATCAATTCAGCCCCATCACCATTAACTATCAAAAAAGCTAAAGCAGTATAAAAAGCTATAAAAGCATTACGCAAAGCAGCAGCTAAGCGCTAAGTAAAGGGCGCCCTTAATACTCAAAATAGATCGTCTACTGCAAATGTGCTTAAGCTTCTACTTTAAAGTAAGGTACGGGTTTAGCGAAAGAAGAATGGCTAGCAGAGGCCTTATAAAATCGCAGCCATTAATAGTTATAACGTTACCCTCAAAATGCCTAACGGGCCCGCTACCTTTAGATCGACTATCCTCTAACCCTACTACCGCAACCCTAATACCTCCGCTCCCCCTTTTCCCCTAATAACTAACGATAAAGACCACTAGCCCTTTAACGACGCTGCTAATGCCGTCAGTGCCGTTGGCAATATAATTGTAATTGCTACGAAGCTTAAACGAAGGGAATAACCTTTCAGCTTAAAAAACAAGCCGGCTAGCGCCTTTCTAATAAAGAAAAAAGAGGACGACTATGACCTTACCGTTAAGTTAAAAAACAACGGCATTATAACAACCCTAAAAAAGCCGTTCAAAGCGTCTAACGCCTAAAAAATAAACAATCTTATCGGCTGTAGCGTCTTTAGCTTTAAACGCTATAGCAAAGCTAAGCATAATAGCCACTGCATCTTTAAAGCCTAAATAGTATAGAAAGTCAAAGATAAAACTACCAAGCCTTACAAAAAGTCATGCCTAGTCATACAAGGCTATAATAATAAAGAGAAAGCATCTATTCTAACACAGTCCCCTACGATTTAACGTGCTAGCCAGCGGTTAATCTTAGCCCTTGCGCTATTACTATTGCAAGGCAGCATAATACTATCGTTACGCAACATTACCCAAGTATACCCACAGTTATAAACCAAACTTATACGTACTATACTAGCTGTTATTCCAGCTGCTCTATAAACTAAATACCCCCAAAACACTATTATCAAGGTGATTAAGCCACTTTATAGCATTGCCGAAGCAAGCGTCTACTAGTTTACTATATACTAGGGCCACTATTGGGAAAAGCTTGATATATCAATCTTAACCTATAACCCATGCCTTTTAATTACCAACAAACCTCCAAAGACTTTTAGCCTCATTGGTATGCAAACTAACAATACCCTTATCTTAGCCATATTAGCTTTTTCAGCATTAAAAGACCAGAAGTTGCAAGAGGCCTAGTTTAAGGCCAAGGCTAAAACCTTCCTTTTCCCTAGTACTGCTTTAGATTTCAACGGCGCTATGTTAACGATAAATAAAACCAAGCTAAACTTAAAGCAGAAGGGTTAAAGCACCAAGATCGTTCTCATTAATCCCAAGTCAGCTAACCAAGCCCAACAATATATAAAGCAACGCGCCCATAGTGCTTATATCGCCTTAATTTGCCAACTAAAAGCCTCTTTTAACCTATCTATTGCCGCCCAGATTTAAGACCCTAATAAAGGTAACTATATAAAGCTCAATAGTCGCCTATAATAGCAACTTAGTAACCTATCAAAAAGGCTACAATATATCCCCCTTAATCTAGCAATAACTAAGCTTTTTGCATTTGCCAACGGCTCCCTAGCCGGCAATAAAGATTTAAGCTCCCAGATTAGATTCATTCTAGCGATTAAAAATAAGACTGATACCAACGGTTAATTTACATTAACGGGAAACCTTATACACTAGAGTTCCACCAAATATAAAAAGGTTACTTAAAGCTCTCTAACGTTAGAGATCTATAAAACCATTAACGCTTTTAATATTAGTCTCTCAATAAAAACAATACTCTGCCTAATAACCAATAAACTCAGCCTTCCTACAATGCCCCTGGTCATTTATACAAACTTATATTCTTTATACAAATACTTAGTCAAATTAAATACAACCAGGGAAAAAAGGCTGATAATTAATATAATAGCTCTACGTCAATCATACAAACGGCGTAAGATTATAAAAGTACAATAGGTTAATAACAATAATAACCCCACCAACGCTATAACAAAGGCTACACTAAATAAAGCGCTAGAACGCCTAGTCAACAACAACAAGTTAACGATACAAGTGGAGGGTTTTGTTTAAAGGCCTACGAACTAGGCAATAAGTATGTTTCCTTTATACAATACGACTATCACTCGTTTCTTTTCTATTCAGGCAACTAGTTGCCTACAGCTTGAGTTTTGGACCAATCTTTTAGAGCATATAACGGGGGTTTACGAGCCGATACAAAAGACTGCTAGTGTAGGTTAATAGCTATAGTAATAGCTTGGTCCGCCTTGGACCAAAGGCATACGGCCACTAGAAGGAACCAGCTGGCCAAATGGCTAGCCGGGCCGATACGGCCTAACGGCAATTGGAAGGGACCGTATGCGTGTACGCCTAATCCCTTTGGCGTACGACGATAGTTTCCCTTTCGTTCCTTCTGCCAGACATCATCAACAACAATAGCAAATACACTCGTTTTCACCCCCCATTCAGACCTCTTCGTATACGGAGATTGACTTACCAACAAGTATCTCTCATGTCTGTGCTTGGATGTCCCCCAGTATCTCGTGCCGTATGTGTGACAAGGCTCTGGGACATTGGCCAGTTGTCCAGAGCAGAGGCTCTCATCGGCGCCCTCGCCGGCTGCTATATCACACAAGACTGTGGTGGTTTCAACCGCGTCGAGTGCGGCGATGCTTCCGGCTCCACAACCAGGAAATCCGAGTCAGTCCTCCAGATGGAATCCCGGGACGCTCAAGAGTACATCATGTGCCGCTGTGAGTTCGTGCATGAGAACCTGATCAAGTCGTCTGTCGAGATCACGAGGAGTCAGGACTACATCAATGGCTGCGATAGTCTCTGTTATTTGTTCCAGCCATCAGGAGATACCATTCACGACCAGCTCGAGGCCATAGAAGACGACGGTGACCAAGTGGAAGACGCACTCAAAAGAGTCCAGCTTATCAGAGAGAACTCCAGCGTACGTTACAGAGAGGCCGAGAAAGTTGGTCAGGAGCTGGAAGAAGATATCGAGCTCCTGGAGTTGCTCCTACAGTTGACAAGTGTCGTGAAGGGAGCTGGAGATGACAGCGCTCCATGACGGGGGTCCCTGGGTATCAACGCGCCCTCCCTTCCGTTAAAGTGGGAGCATCTACAGTAGATCACCAAAATATAAAATATAAAAATGGCACTCTGCGCTCGCGACTTTCACATTATGATGATCTCAAAACTGCTTGAACATGGCTCTGGATGCCCATGGCCAGGTAGTTTTGACGGGGCGCAGCATGCAGGTGCCGATTTGTTGTTGGGCTTGGGGGGCGGCTGGGGAAGTATCACTGTATAGGATATCTTTGGGGACGTCGAGGGTTTAACATCGAGAGAAGAGCACAAAGAACAGCCGACGAGATTTCAAAGTCACACTTTTGTAAAGCTGGCAGTTTCCATTTCATTAACACTCTAATGGAGAACGAATAAATGGACCAACTGAGCTTGATAGCACGTCTCTTTCGCCAGAATGATCGTCACTAGTGAAAATATCTCCCTCCTCGTCCTCTGTCTGAGTACCAGGTGTTTCCGAACGACCGGTCTCCTCTTGGACCTCTTCTCCCCTGACCACCTCTTGGGGGATATGGTCCTTGGTTTTGGTGATCGCCTGCACCTTGGTTAAATCCCCAAGAACCTCGGCTGTATTGTTCCGGGCCTGGACCTTGGTTGTAATGGTCCCAAGCGTTGTGGTGGAAAGGTTCCTCATATGAGTTTGGACTTCGACGCCGAGGTGCATTCGCTTCATCGTTCCAGCCTTGCTGTCGATACAAGTCAGACCGCGCAGGTAGGCGTTGTGGAGGCCTGTCATCGCCATGATAACCCCCTTCCATTCCGCTCGAGTCTCGTTGAAATGTTGCACTCGACTGTCTGTCAAGGTTCGGGTTGCTTGAACCCCAAAAACTCTGAGAAGAGGACCTGTAGCCAACATCAAAAAGACTTCTGAAATTTTCAACGTCCTTCGATTTGACTGTAGCGCCGGCTGAATGGCCCAACTTGGACTCGCCGAGCACAGAGCTTCCGAGCCCGCTGCTGTCGGCCCCCCACCCGCCGAGACTTGCAGTGGCGGGGATTCCTGTGCCGAAATCTATTCCGCTGGAACAGGCAGCATCGCGACTTGCTGAGCCGAGGTTTGTTCCACCAAAACTTGTGTTCGTATTGGACTGTCCAGCAACGCTTAGGTCACTCTGAAGCTCCGCCACACTGGCCGGACAATTGTCCTTCGTCATGTGTTGTGTCTTGGCGCGCTTTCGACCCTGATCCGATCCTGTTTCTTCAAGACCATGCTTGGGTCCCCCACTTTGAGATCCCGATACAGTGGGCTTCGGAGTGGCTTGTTCAGAGGATGCGTCGGTCTCGATTGATTTCACCAGGCTCATGACTCTCCGCCGGATGGGCGGCTATTCTGCACCAAAGCATTGGAATCATCAGCATTATTCGACACGAGAGTGGTAGGCTTCGCCTGTTCGAAGGTCTTCCCAGGCGTCTTGGGCCGATGACTTAGCTGTCTGCTTTGGCGGCGATCGGCTCCTTGAGGTGTCTGTCCGCGCCCCTCATGCTCCTCGATCATCTTCATGGTCTTACACATGAATTGCAGGTCATCTGTGGTCTGTGACTCTGTAGGAAAGATGTCAGACTGGTCAGGACAAAACAAGACTTCACCTGAGTCCTCTCCGTCTTTAGCAATCACCCCAAAGCGCATGTAAAACAACATGTGCTCCCGAGTGTTGCTTGACACTGAATCGGGACAGTGACGCTGTATACCCCCAAAGGTCGTAAAAGTGGTGAAATTGTCAGTCAGGTGGTCCTGGTTCCTCAGAAAAACCACCGCGACAAGACGATACGTAGTCGGCTCCGGATGGCCGCGGCACTGTACCTGGATAGACATCAAGTCTTTCAATTCACCCTGACCAGTCTCTGGCTTGATCCAGTTGACGCGGATGAACTCGGGGAGTCTCAGATCCCGAATGTAATGCATTCCCGTGGTGGCATGCGTATGGATATCTTCTGCACGCGCTTGTATCGCTGCGTCCAGTCCAATGCCCCTCTCCACTTCGGTAGGAGTTGGCCATGTTATCAGGCTGTTGCGTGCACTCGTGATTCGACCTTCCTTGAAGGCAACAAGACGGAATTTGCCATCCACTCTGTCGACCTTCATTACGTTCGTCCAGAGGAGGTAATAGTCCAAGGCCCATAATGTATGCAGCATGGTCACCGACTCGACCAGGTCTCTGAATGGTACATCAGGGAGTTGGGCCGTAGGACAGAGCGATTTGGCTGCTGCCTTGAGTTTCTCTGACAGTTCTTCTGATGGGGGCACCTGCGCGTGTGATCGAGCTAGGGCAACCATCATGTTGTACTTTTCCACGTTTCGCGTCTCTGCAGAGTCTTTCGCTTCGTTGGTGAGGTGGTCTTCGAGGTGACCAATGACCTCCATCAGACATCTTGCACCAGACGGTTCCATGGTGCTGTTGGTTTCTTGGGGCGGTAGGGTACCGTGCAGCTCCATCATTGTGGTAGAGCTGGTGGGTGTCGAATGGAATGTGAGGTCGTTTGGTGGACACAAGAGGATTTTTCTTGGGTTGCAATCTTGGACGGCCATTTGGTGAGGTCCAAGAGGCGGCACGCAGGAACCCATGGTCCGTGCACACCCTGCTGCGATGGCGGGACCCCGCCGATCTAGGGCCCGCCACGACCCCGTACCACTAAATGAGCCGCTCAGCCGCCTAGAACCCCTGTCAAAACCAGTGCTACCCACGCAGCAGCCCACGTGGCGCCCCTGTCAACGCCCTGGGCACCTCCCTACACAGCAGCCCACTGTTCCCAGCACACCACGCCCTAGAATTGTTTCTGAAAAAGAAGTACGACCAACCACTTCAGCACATTGACTTCATCATCACGAGACACCTCCAGAGAATAGCAGAATGAGAACACAGAGAAAAGAGGTGGTCAACGACCTCCCCCGTCAATACGGCGGCCATGACCAAGAACCAGAAGAAATTGCAGAGCTCACGAGGCTGCTTCCAGCATGGGAAAATGTATCACTGCGGCTCGTGGATCTACCAAATGAGCTGATACGCGAGATCATCCTCACGGCCTCTCGTGTGTCGATGGCATCAGTGGCGGATATAGCTTGGGTATCGGTTCATCATGTAGAATTCAACCTCACGCGATTGGTCTAGGTGAGTTGAATGATCAAGATGCCTTGGAAGGTGGATACCCATCATCAAGACACCATGTCAGGTCGTACCCTTTGATGGTCGGGCAGCGGTCCCATCTGGCATATGAACGACACTGGCCTGGGATCCGGGGGTACACAGCAGTGATTGTCCAGGTTTTATCCCCATGTACTTTCGCTGACCGAGTTGCGAGAAACAAGGCAGCAGCCATCGCAAATTCAGTATCGTTACGTAGCATGAACATTCCTTAGTAGATGCCGAAGTACAACACAGTGCCTGTTCCAGTATGTGACAACTGAACACTGCAAGCGCCGACCGGTGATTTAAGCTAAGCCTCACGGCCCGCGCCGCTCGCGTCTGGCAACAAGATACCAGGGTGCCAGCTGAGGGTTTTGAGAGAGTGAACCACTTCAGCAATTCTGCCATCTGCCTAGGTCCTATTCACAGACAGTAGGGCCTGTCGGACCGAGTTGATCCGCCCTGGCACACCCTAACCACTTTGCATGGAACTTTTAGGGCCCTGAGGGCCCCTGACAGCTCGTTTGGGGGCAGCGTTTTCAGTACCGTTAGCGCGTAGGGCTGAGTTGCTCCACTTTTCACGCTAGCGCCCATCCTTAGTGCCCGACAAGACAATACACAAAACCTCACCACAATTCTCAATTCGCGTCCCTTTGTTTGAGATCTTGACTTCAACCACACGCTCGACACCACCACCACCATCACCATCACCATCACCATCACCATCACCATCACCATCACCATCACCATCATCAGCAGCAGCAGCAACAACAGCAACAGCAGCAGCAAAAACAACAACAACAACAATAACAACATGAGTCCTCGAGGCTCAAAAGAGGGCCAACAAGGCCAGGGCCAACCACGCCCACAAGACACAGAGACACAGGGAAACAACCCTAACAACAATAACAATGGACAACAGGAAAACCCTGCCGCAGACCAACAAGTCAGTCATCTACACGACTTCAACTATCAACAATTCAATCAAGGGGCTTTGGTTCGGCAGAACGGGCTTGCCATACAGCTTACCACGTCTACCGCGGGGCTGTCCCGACCATCCCAGCCCAACAACAATGATGTGAACCTCGGTAGTTACAGACTAGGAGGTGGCTCAGGCATTGGCGATGCCACTGATGTCAATCGGGCTGACGTCCTTTCCATAAGCAACAGCACAGACATGGCGCAGTCGCTGTCCGTCACCGAGTCAAAAGAGGCTGGCAGAACCGCTCTGGCAGTGGTTTTAGCGATGCATGAAGCTGCCAAACCTGGATCTCGGATGTCGTTGTCTTGTACCATCGAGAAGCCTACAATGAACGCAAAGAGAAAGCGTGAGGCGAATCATTACTACAAGAAGGGTGGCTCAAGGGGTGGTCCCCAAAACAAGAGGATCAAGACCATTCCATCAGCCGACAACACAAGGTGTGGCGTATGTGACCGGCACGACCACACAGCCATAGACTGCTGGGGTCCTGCGAAGAACGGCTTCATGACAGGATGCCCGTGCAACCGCCCGCACAGACACTTTCCATCCAATTGTGAAGTGGTAGCCAGCTGGACCCCCGAGTACAAATTCCGTGTCTTCTACGTGGCCCGCCGAAATCTGCCACCCTGGCCGTTTGCGCCAAGCTGGATTCAATGTGCTGCGCCAAACTCGGCAGCACCAGCATGGCGGTCAGCGTTCGAAGTGATCCAAAAGATCTGCGAACAATTTCCAGACGGCGCAGCGTACCAACCGCTGTCCCCCCAATACGTGGCCCAGGTCTATGAACCATTGGTTCCATGGGAGAGACACGACTACACGAATCCAATGGACGTGTGGTACCAAATGCCCGACCCCGTCTACCAAAACAAGGATTGGCTCGTCGATGCATGTCGCCAGGAACCGCGAAACCCCCTTGGAGCAATGTTTGTCGACACGAGGACAGCGGAAACCAGAGGGGAGGTGTCATCGAAAGAACGCATGGAACACGTGCCAACACTCACACGGCCGGACATGCAGAACTATGTCACGGCCAGACTCAATCATCACCTGTCAGTCAACAAGAGTACTGCCCAGGAGATGTGCGTCTACCATCAGATCTTCATGTCGGCCAACGTCGACTGGTGGATGGCCGTGATCAACGAGTCGTCCAAATCTTTCGAACATATGGTCGACTTCATCAAGAAGAACAGCGACTATGCGAAGCTCAAGGAGCAGGCCACGGAACTGGTAATCCCCAATCTTCCAAGAGATGGGACGGTTCCAGGAGTCGCTATGCCTAATTAAGGCCCGGCTCCTGTGCCCAACAACGCCACTACTGTTGAGAACGACGGAACGTCTGCTGCAGGCCCGGGAGGCGCAGATGGCAATGGTGACGTGCCTATGGGCGGGGAAACGAACCCGCAAGCTGAAAAGGCGAAGCAGCGACGGGAGGCATTGGACAGAAGCCGAACGCAGTACCATCCTTCTTAGGACGCACGAGCGACGCAATCCATCCGTGTTCTGGCTCAAATGGCCGAATGACCTACTACGAGTAGACGTAGAGGTATTTGAAACTCAACTCACATCATGAAAAAAGATGAGAAGAGCAAAAATGACCTCCCATGAGACCTGACCAACTCGACATTTCGGCCAAACACCAAGAGAAGTGGTCTTGTGTCAGTGGCTACAATATCGCCACATATGACTAAAAAGACATCATGCTCGAGCAATAGATGAGTGGATGACTGTTCAACATGCAGTCATGGGGAATTGGCCAGAGATCCGATAGACGCAATATGGATATGATCTTGCCTGGCCATTGATTGTTCCTCTTCCGTGCCTACTATGTGATGCTCATGACTGCTGCTCTTGGTTCTGACTCCTTGCCAATTTTCGCTGCTGTAGTTCGTCTTTCTCTGTGTTTGATGTTCATATGCCAAGTGATCTCAATACTGTGTAGCCCAGCGTTCTCGCTCTTTGCATGTATGAATCCATGCCACCCTTGTCACTAATGGCACTGGCTAGAGTGGTCGTCCCACAGATTTTTTGTCGTCTGCCCAGGTGTGTTTCATGATACAGTGGTCGCGTCTCCGTTTGTACCAATCGATGAGTACCTACGTAAGTAGGTATGTCATGGCAGCATGGCAACCTGCACAGTCATGCCCGTTTCTTGAGAAATAAATAGCCCGGCCCTGTCGTCTTTCAAGTCTGGGCCTTGAACGAGCAGCATTTCAAAATGAATGCAACGGCATCAAGTCAAACATGTTTGTCAAGGTTGTTTGGACTCATCAATCCTTCTTGTCGAGGTAGTGTTGTACTGTCGTAGATCACATGCATTGCGCATCGGCCCGAGCCGCAAAGCCGCATATGACTAGTTCGCACCACCCAAATCGAGTTCGCACCACCCAGCCGAGCTCGCACCACTAAGCCGAGTTCGCACCACCCAAATCGAGTTCGCACCACCCAAATCGAGTCCGCACCACCCAAATCGAGTTCGCACCACCCAGCCGAGTTCGCACCACTAAGCCGAGTTCGCACCACCCAAATCGAGTCCGCACCACCACCAAAATCGAGTCCGCACCACCAAGCCGAGTCCGCGACCCACCAAAATCGAGTCCGCACCACCAAATCGAGTTCGCACCACCAATCGAGTCCGCACCACCCAAATCGAGTCCGCACCACCACCCAAATCGAGTCCGCACCACCAAGCCGAGTCCGCACCACCAAAATCGAGTCGGCACCACCAAAATCGAAATCTTCCTACTGGGATCAGAGTCGCATTACCGAAACAACTCGCACTGCCAAATTGAACGTCCGCAAGCATACAAAAGGTTTGTCACGAGAAAAGGGAAACGAAAGTTGCAAAATACACAAGTCACAGAGTAAGTCGGCAATATAGCATGCAGGTCATCAAGATATCATTGTTCATCTAGCTGAGTCTGCCATCCTCCGCAATAATCCCTGACGCTACTGCAGAAAGTGTGCCGCATGCGACCTTTTTTTCTTCTTTCTTTTCTCTTTTTCCCTTTTTCCTTCCTCCTCGCCTTTTCTCTGTTGTTGCAGAGGTAGGTACTGAAGTGCTGATTGTCATGCGAGCGTCGAGAAAAGAAGCCCTTCCTGCCAGTCCTCAGTTGGTCTGAGAATGTGTCCCATTGAAATTGCTGCTGTGTTGCTCGAGGTGGTGTTGGCTGATGGCCCTCAGTGCTGCATTGCCATCGATGGTGAAATGATGGTGCAGTCAGACATGCATCACACGAGTGAGGTTCCTGCAGTTGACAGTCTCACAATGTCCGTTCTCCTGCTGACCATTCAATCATGGCTTCCTTGAGTGTGGAACATCCCGCCCAGTTTACTTGGGTCTAGAGGGAAGGTTGCCCTTGTTGGTGCCACGGTAGTATATCGTGTGGAAAAGTTGCCGGTCGACGGTCGACAACTTTGCCTCAAAAGGCGGTCTTGCTACCTCTAGCAGCTCCTTTTTGTCTGAGTAACCGTAAGCCTCAGCATTGTCTTTCGCCCAGTTGGAAATGTCGGCCCAGGCGTCAAACCAGTCCTGGTCTTCTTGTCGCATGATCCGATCAACAAGTTCTTTGGCTCTCTTTTGAGCGTTGACAAGCCTCTGATTGCGCGAGATAGGGCGAGCCTGTTTGCCTTGGACGTTGAGCCTGCCTTGAGAAAATAGGCTGGCGACATTGCGACGCCGGATCTTCGAGTTTTCCAAGTTATCACGCAACACTTTTTGGTGGGCGTGGAAGTTGTAATTCTGCAGGGCCTTGATGAGTGGCTCGGGACCTCTGCCTTCTTGATTCTCTCTTCCGACCTCATAAGCCCACTGTTCCACCTGAGAGAACGTGCGCGCAAGCAGCTGCTTGAAGCTCGCCGTGGGGTGATCTCGATGGTGAGTGATGAACGTCACAAGGACACGTGACGACTGCGGCCAGGGTTCAATGATCTTGACACCGGAGGAACGACGTTTTCGTATTCTTTGCTAGCGCGGCCCCTGTTTGTCAATCTCTCGTACTGTTGCCGGTTCAACGCGGGAACGTAGACTTCGAAAGGCCGCAGGCCTTGGAGAATTGTTCTGTCTCCCATGTATTCGGACCAGATATTCTTCAATATGGCCTCATCAGCGACAACATGAAGCATTTCGGAGGCCTTGTACTCTTTGGGCTTCGAGCTGTCACTGTAGAAATCGCCGAGGCCGAAATTTGATAGTCCTGCGCGCAGGCCTGCCAGCTCTGAGTCATCTTAGCACTTGAGCAGCAGAGCATCATGGTCTGCGTTTTCTTTCTCGGTTCGAGGCTTTTCCTCCCGGTCCTTTCGGTAGTTCTCAAGGACTCTCGTGATGGCCTTGAGCTCTTCATCGTCCTTGCAGACAATGACCGGCTGCTCTGGTTCTTCGGCCTTGATGTCCTCTTTCTTTTCCGACGCCGAGGCCGAGGCTTTCTTGCTGAGCTCTTCCTCGAGCTCAGAGATCTTCTCCTTGAGAGACGAGGACTCTTTCTCCAGATCAGCAACCTTCGACGAGAGATCTGTGGACTCCTGTTTCAGTTTAGCAATCTGGTCGCCGCGGCTCGAGATCGTTTCTCTGGCCTGTTCGGCATCCTTCTCGAGCATCTGGATTTGGCTCTGTAACTTCTCAGCCTCTTCGCGGTAGACATCTCTCTCCATATAGATGCTGTTCATCTTCGAAGTGGCGCGTTCCAGTTTCTCTTTCAGGTCATCGAGTTCGTTCTGGGCCGTCGTGAACGTGGCCTTGTCCTCGGACCGCATCGCAGGGTGGTGCTTTGGAGGTCTGAAGACGCCTTCCTTGAGCTTGTAGGCACCCTTGATCTTGTTGCCGTCCTTGTCCATGGTCGACGTACCATCGCCGTCGAGAATGGCGTTGTTGTAGCAGTACTGGAAGAACTCAGGTCCCCAGGGCCGCTGAATTTGCTCATCTAGGTCCTCCCACTCGGTCTGAGGAGCGAACGGCATCTCACGTTCCTGGTGGAGGACATCTCGCCACAGTGTGAGGTCCATCTCGTAGTAGAACCATCCCGCGTTAATGAAGGGATTGGCACCACAATCGAGGTTGTAGAACGTCTTGGAGATGTGTTGCACCACGTCCAAGCAGTAGTACTCGATTTTTTCATTGCTGATGCCCTGCTTCCGGGCTTCTTGTTTGATGAAGTTGAGGCGCTCGACCTCGTTGTCTGATCTGACTGATTCCCAGTCAGTGGGATTGAATCTGTGAAGATCCATGTCTTCTGTCATTTTTTGACTTTCTTTTCTTGTGCAATTGATCAGATCAATTGAAATGTTTGCGACAATGGGTGCGTATCTGACTGATGAAGAGATGATGATGACGGTGATGGTGGTGGTGTTGCGTCTGTCGTGTGTGTGTGTGTGTGTGTGGTAGAGTTCGAAGGCTTGTTTGAAGCGGTCGACGCTTTTGGGTCGAGGTTTGGTGGGCGAAATAAAGTGGGTCTCCCCAGCGAGCAACACCCATTACGCTAGAATGCCTGCTAGAGCTCAAAGGCACAGAATATCAAACGGCAGCCTTCTGTCAATTGTTCGTGCATAACAAAAGGAAATGGTTGCTGAGACCGCAGGGCGCATTGCCCTCTAATTGTACCACCCTTCCCAATTCCCTAGGCAACCACCATACCCGGCCTCGAATCGACCGCGTCGTGACATTCCCCTCCGTACACTCAGGGGCGTTGCCAGGCACCCTTCTGCAATGTTACCCGTACGAGGGCGAGGGCGTCTGTTCGTCTGCGGCCAGTGGGGCGGGCCCAAGTCTCCTCATACTGATCGCGCAACCTTGAACGGCAAAGTCGGACCTCTCTTCCCCTTGTGTCTATGCAGATGACTGACAACTAAACAAAAGCCTTCCGCCTCTGCCGCTGAGCACGGATGCGCCCCGTCCATACGTCTATGCCTTGTACCCAGAGACACTCTGCCATCCTCTCGAATATCGACGATCTCGCCACAAACACGACACGTTCTGCCTTGGTAGCGACCGCCGCCTTCTCCTCTTCAGCATTATGAGACCGTCAAAATCCCTCCCCATCCCGAAACCCGGGCTCTCGATATCCCTGATCCAAGCTTGGACGGAGGAGAGCCATCAAATATATTTGACGCTTCCCGGGACCGCATCCACCTGCTATACTGTCAGCAGTGACTTCCTCTCCATGCACTGACGAAGAAGGCCGGCGGACGACATGGATTGAGCCGGAGAGGGTGGAAGAGAGCAATTGTCCTCGGTGGTCAGAGGAAAAGAGGTGTTGTATACACGGGAAACAATTGCAGAACCTTGGGACAGGCTTCAGCCATGGGGATGAGAGAGGGAAGCAGTAGAAGGAAGAGGAAGAAAAAGAAGAGGAGGGAGCATATATCAGACACAACTCGAAAGCCAGAAGACTTCAAGTATCGGTGTTGAGCTCGCACAAGCCCCCAGGCCTGCTACTTGTAGCGCGCTGGAAAGAGGACAATGTCAGCTCCGTCCAGACGACCACGGGTCCCTTCTGTCTGTCTCTGTAATGGGCGAAGGGATGGGCAGAAGGAAGACAGCGGTAGTCCCCACAAGTCGTCCCTCGAAGCAGAGAGACGAGTCAACTTGGCCCACGTGTTGAGGAGCTGTCGCTCGGCGCTCGCACCGTCGCCGCCGCCTTCGTACAGACAGATCAGACTGCCACTTTGGCTGTTCAGATGCCGAGCCGCCCTTCCTCGCTCCAGTCGTCCGCCTCGAGACACCGACGTTCAAAACTTGATCACTGCAGTTGTCTGTAGCACCACCCAGTGTACCTCGACCATTGATTGCCAGGAGACAGCCATCTTGACCCTGGTCATATCGTTGTAAAGCTCGGTTGACTCCGGTATTGAGACTGCGTTTCATCCGGTTGCTGCAACGGTAGAAGGAGTGCGTGGTCTTCAGAGCTGGTGAGTACCCGGAGGTGGACCTGGAGACGGCCTCCTTCTTCCTTCGTCTTTTTGTCTGTACCATTCTTCTTCCTCTGACTGAGTTTCTGGAGCGCCGGATCTCGAGCATGTGTTGGATAAATCTCGACTTTACCTTTTGCCGTTGAGTTGTGAAGTCTGTGCCGAGATGCGACCATGTTGACTGATGGAGCCGTGGCCCATGAATGGCCTTGGGTGAGGTTGGGGGGGGGGGGTGGTTGGGCCGCTTGGATGCAATAGTGGCATTGATCGTCCTTCCGAGATGTCGTCGTCCTGCTTCCGAGATCCTGATGAAGCCTGTCTGTGGAGCTTTGCTTTAGACAACGTCTCCAGTGATGACAAAAGACTACATACCTAGGTACGGAAGTCTTCCATAGGATCCACCTGTTGGATTGCAGCAGGGATTTCCTGCTGTTCATTGTGATTGATATCAGGGCTGTTTCCCCGTCCTTGCGTCTTTTGGTGGCCTCGTTGGCTCTGGCCTCGTTGGCCGCCATCTGAGTCTCGGAAACTCATGCTGTCCTTGTGCCTGCAGCAGCTTCTGGTATTGCTGATGATGATGGCAAGGTAAATGAAAGTGAAAACGATGGTGGTGATGGTCCCGAGTGTGTGCTATGGTGTGTAGACAGGCTCCTTGGTCTTCTGTTTCTGTGCAATCGACAAAGTCAACCACAACGTCCTAAGATTTACGGAGAGGAGTGCGTGATGGACTGAAGCATGCATCAGTCGATTATGCCCAATGGTAGTGGTGGTGTGTATTTACGCACGTCGGCCAATCCTCTTTGCCGCTGTGGGATCTCACGAGACCTGAACTCAGAGACGTAGTAGAAAGGGTCATTGGTTGAGTGGAAAGTATATAGGTACTCAATATGGGAGCTTACTGGGGATCAGATATGTTGTTCAATTCATAATAAATAATCCAAGGAAGGTAAGGAATCAAATAGGGTGAGCTTCTATAGTGACGTTCCGCTCCAGGTTGCCCAAGGACCGCACTGCGAATCTCATCAGCTTTAATACTATGATGTGCTTGGATCACCTGAACTAATGTCGAGCGAAGGGGAACGAAGGGCTTATAAAGTGATGACATTGTACGGAAGAGCCAGTGCAGTGCAAGCAAAAGCTGTTGTAGGTTTGATCAGTGACGCATATTTGTTTTGGTGGTTCAATCGCATGGTGGTGCAAACTCGGTTTGGTAGCCTGGATTTGCTGGTGCAAGTTTGTATTTGCGGGATGGATTGTCACGTTCTAGGTGCGCCCCAAACGGCAGAAGCCGCGCCTGGCAGCCCTGGAAAATGGGGCGTCTTTAGAGGGATGGCGAGCTTCTTCAGGGCTAATTGGGGGACTAGGCGTACTACAGCAGCATCCCCTGCAGCCTGGACTGGTCTGACTGGACTTTGACCGCGTCGAGCACGACAGATCACGCCACCGCAAATGCCCAAAACGAGACACTCGATTGTCTCACGGCCGAGAAGAACCAGAAGGTTGTACGTCAGGACCTTTGCCAGCTGCCCCAAGTCAGTCCCCGTGTCATCGCTAGCGTCTGGTGGCATGCTCGTAAAGCCCCAGCTTCTTGCAAGACAAGTGAAAAGAATAGTATTGATACAAAAGCTTAGATTGTGATCTCGAAGCGAATCTCTAGAACTTTAAGCCATCCCTGGGTTCTTTTTCTTGAAAGCGATGACAAACGCAATTGAGATTGGGTACGCAACGCAGATGCCAGTCGAAGTAACGTCCAATTCTCTATCAACGAATCCCATTACGTGAGTATATGCTTTGATGCAGCACTCGCTCCGCATTCGCCTGACTTCCCCGACCAGCCGGCAGACAACCTATAGCGGACCGGGCGTTCACGCATGTTTTACAAATGCATCTTGTAACAATATTATGTGCGCCGACCCATGTTGCGAGTCCATGCCCTGCACGTCTCCCATGTCCCGTTTCGTATCGTGTCATCATCTGCTCTCATAATACATCTCCTGCCACCTCTGCTTTGGGGCGACAGATCAGTGCGTGAAAACCCTGGCAGCCTGGAGCATGACGCCGAAGATCAAGCCTCTCGCGACCTCCTCGATCTGAAGACAGTCAAAGATCCGCCCGAGAGCCTCATTGGTGGCGTTCTGTCCCATGACCCCAGACAGCGCAGCAGGGACACCGCTCTGGATCAGCAGGGCGCGGGCCTTCTCCCTGAGCTTCTCCTTCTCCTCCATGCTCGCCTCCGGCGGCCAGGCCTTGAGCTCCTCCTCGGTCGGCAGGGTGTTCTCTCTGAGCTTACGCAGGTGGGCAGCGATACCTTCGTCGGAGGAGTTGGCATCGATGAGCGAGTCCTGGAGCATCTTCTGGATAGAGATGAGAGAAGGGTTGCCGGGCCGCAGCAGGAAGGACTTGGCGGCGGCGAGGAGCGCGCGGCGGAAGTTCCAGGCCGAGGAGAGGGTGTACAGCTCGTTGATTATGGCGAAGACGAGCTCCACGGCCACACGGGTCTCCTGCTCAGTGATCTGGGAATACTTCTTCTTGGGCTTGGCGGCAGGAGGAGATATCCCGTTTGGCGTCTTCTTGGCCTGGCGGTCAGCATCCATCGACGTGCGTGTCGAGGCGAAGTTGTCAGTGGACCGCGTCCTCTCTGGGCTCTCGGGCGTGGTCCAGTCGTCGGGCATCGCGTCCGGCGGGGGCGGGAGCTTGAGCGCGTCCAGGCTTAGCGTCGACGGCGATCGCAGCGGAGAGCGGAGGGCTGCCAGGCTGGACGCACGGCTGTTGGCCCTGCTGTCCCTCGGGCTTGGCGACGGTCGGTCCCAATGATCAGGCCGTCCGGGTCGGTTCTCCGCATCCGAGTCGCCCGCCGGAATCTGGAGACTTGGCCGGCGCTCCATGGGAGGCGTCTTTCCGGGCTGTACTGAGATGACAGATGACCGTTGACTATCCATACTGTCTCGAGTCTTGCGCGGGCCGTTGAGCGAAAGCGCGCTGTCTATCCTTGGCGGCGTAGGCGCCGAGAACCGCTTGTTCGCACCGTTGGTCTCTGGCAGGGAGGCCGACGTCGTCTTCCTTGAAAGACCCATGTTGCCAAACACACCAGTGATGGCTTTCCCGCCCTCGGCGACGCCCTTGGGCGCACTGGCCAGAACGCCAAACACGTTCTTTCCGAAGCTCTCGACTGCCCCGAAACCAGACTTGGACTCCTGGCGGGTATGGCCTTGATCCTTGTCTAAAAATCGCTTCATGCCCTCGCTTTCTGCGAGCGGCTTGTACCAGCACGCGTCACGCAGGTAACGCTCTAATTCGCCCCGTAGTGATTCGCGGGTATGTATCTTGAAATTCGGCAAGTCCTTGTGCTGTTCTGTAAACGCCGTAATGCCCGAGACGGTCGCTATCCTGCGGAGAACCTCGTGGAGCTTCTCAAAATCAGCGTACTGCCTCGGGATCATCCAGCCAGAGTAGTACGAGGAGCTCGGCTCGATCTGGATCAGGTAGTCCCACGTCGGCTTGGAGCGGATGCGGCTCTTGTCGTTTGTGCTGTCGTCGTATATTGTGATCTTTGCGTTGTGCAAGGTCAGGGGGGCTGACTTTTTGGACTCGGCGTCGCTCTGGTCCGAGTCGTCCTGGGCGGGAGGGACAAACTGTTCAAAACTGGTGAAGGAAGCGTGTTGCGCATGTTGGGGGGTCGATGGCTTCTGCTTTGGGGAGTCTGCAACGTGGGAGGAAAGAGGGCTCCTGCCAGCCTCGCTGCTGAGTCGCCCCTCGCTGCTCCAAGGATTCTTCTCCGGTGACAGCGTCTCCGAGAAGCCCGAGGATGCTGCGCCGGGGGTCCCAGGGAGGGTCTTTGAGGCGGTCTGCGCCTCGATGTTGAGCGCGTTCTCGTTCCTGTTCAGAGCATCTGCCTCTCGTTCCGGCGGGTCCGATTCCGTAGACGAAACAGGGTGCGTGGCCTCTGACGAAGTGCGGGCCTGTTCTTGAAAGATCATCTGGTTCATACGCTTCATCTCTTCCACTGCATTCTCCATCTCTTCGTCCGCCTTGCTCAGCTTCTTCTTGTGGGCCTGACCAGAGTCCTTGCGCCGCGCCGCATCCGGAGAGGACGACTTGGTCTTGGTCTTTGTCAGACCGACATTCCCGACGTTGCCGTCCAGATCCGCAAAGGCAGCATTGTTGGTCTCGGCCACGGGGCCGGTCTGCATGCCCACGTCGATGGCCTGGTTGAAGTCCGGCTCTCCGGCCTCGAGCAGGTAGACGATCCAGCCATTGATCCAATCGGCTTTGGAGCAGGTCTGAAGCGACATCTCGAGGACGACGCCGGCCAAGATCTCTCTCAGGAACGTACGGGCTGGATCGCAGTCGTAGGTGGGGCGTTCGAGGAAGCCGAGCAGATCTTCGGCCACGGCCCTGAACTTGGAGGCCTGGTGTCTCTGGCTTAGGAGCCGTGTCAGATTCGACTCGGGATTCGAGGCAAGGTAGTTGTAGACGGCGTCGGCGGCATTCATCTTGGAATCGGGAGGCAGGTCTGCGAATACCGCTGAGAGTTCGGAGAAGAAAACGATGACCATGGAGGAGGAGTTGGTCAGAAAGTCGAGGAAGCTGTCGGCGGGCCTCTTCTTGCTGAGGTGGTTCCCGACAGAGACGAGGAAGGACGTCAGGACCCTCCGGCAGGAGAGAGGAAACGACCGGTCCCCGGGGAGGATCGGTCCGTACCACCATTTGACATAGTCTCTGATGACAGCATCGACAAATCCTGTGAGGGCGTCCCTGGTCTCTGGCTGAAAGTCGGCGAAGCTCTGCGCCAGGTAGCCGTCTTCCTCCTCTTGAGTGGCCTTGCTCTCCTCTTCGACATCCCTGACGCTATTTTCCTCCCCCAACAGCCTCGCCACGATGTCAACGCCCTTCTCGCCGTGCACGGCTCTGGCGAAATCCGGGTTTGAGGACTCCCAGTGTATGTAGTAGGCGACGCCGCCGAATGCGCCGATGAGGAGGAGGCCGAGCTGGCCGAGGACGAAGTAGGTGACAGCGGCAAGGCCCACGCCGATGGCGGATAGATTACCCGGCGTCGCGGTGGACAGGAACTGGAACACCTTGGTGGTGACGTCGTCGTCGGGTTTCGTGGGCATCGTGGGCTTCGGGTGGGTTTGACGACTCGTGGGTGGGGGGTTCGGTGAGGATCCGAGCTGAGAGGGTGGTTCGACTTCTTTGGTCTCGAGTGACGGCTCCTCCTCCGGCCGTGGCGGCAATCCGTTGAGGGGCATCTGTAGAGGAGGACTGGTGGGTGTTTCTATCTTGTCGTCGGCGGTGGCGGCCATGTTGTCGGCGGGCTGGAGGTGTAGGCGCGTCGCATCTTCTGCGATCATGGCAAGCCAAGCAGAGCAGCTGAGATGAAAGCTTGTCTGCGTTGCAGGGATGGATGGTGGATCTCAATCTCAACCTTATTCTTTAATTAACAACTCTGGCGTGAGACTCGAGTGGTCCGGAGCATTTCGCATCGGGGGGATAGGGGGCTGGACTACGTGGTGGCCGTGCCCGCGCTCGAGGTCGAGATCAAGGTATGGAGGTGTCGAGGTCGAGGGTGTCGATCGCAAAGGGCAAAAGGGAGAGTCTGGCCACTCGCGGGTGAGGAATGCGGCGCGGAAGGAATGGGGGGAAAAAGCGGGACACGCTGAATAAGAAGAGGATAGCCTCGCGGCAGAAGGGACACGTTTGCCGCCAGCAAGTGTCGGGTGGTCAGCTAGTACAAAGCAGATGCGGTAACAGAAGTCGAGGTGAAAGTGGCCACTCGACTCGACCTCGGATGCACAAATCAAGATGAACAGCTGGGTGTGGTTTCTGTCTCGACGAGTTCGTTGCGTTTCTATTCCTGGAAACAGGTGCACGGACGTCTCTGACAAGATTTCCAGGCCCCCTCCCCCCAGCTCGCAGCATTGCATCAATTAAACTGCCCCTGTGTTTCAACCCACCTTGGGGAGCCTACCCTACAAGGCAAATTTGTCCGCTACAGAGGTTCTATGTGCTATACAGGCAAGTACCCTAGCCCACGCGTTCCCGGTGAGCTCTTGGCCGTCTTATCGATAGAGGGCAAGTTTCGTTGGGTGGAAGACGCGCCTGCATTTCACACGGCGCGTCTCTTTCTCTAGGCTTGCAACTGCACGGGAGTGACCTCATACTACGGTGTCGACTTTGCCTTTTGCACACCACCGGCCAAGCAGGCGCCTCCGTGTCTCATTACCTCTGCCTCCCAATTCCAATAAGTTAGCCAACTCCACCTGCGAGACGTTCGTTACTTGTATTGCAGACACTCCACAGTCTCATCCTAATCTTCATTGGCAGCCCTGACGTCACCAAAATACTCCCGTTTCCAGTTCCACCTGCTGTTCCCACACTGAATCTCGTCACGATGGGCAAGCGCCGCCTCAGCTTTGTCGCCAGCGACGACTCCGGCGACGAGAGGCCCGTCAAGGTCTCCAAGAAGGCCGACAAGGGCTCAACATCCAAGTCAGCCGGTGAAGCCGATGTCGACGCTGAGGGTAACACCTTTTGGGAGGTCAGTATCCCATCTCCGCCAAAGCGCACTTGGTGATGAGTCGAGCAAACTCGCCGTCTGGAATTGCGACCCGCCGCGCCCCTTCCCCTTCTTCCCCCACAGGCACAATCCTCAGCCGTCCTGCTCGCTCACCGTTGCTGATGGCTTTTCCTCAAAGCTCTCCAACAAGCGCCGTGCTGTCGTCCAGAAGTTCAGTGGCAAGATCTTTGTCAACATCCGAGAGTACTATGAGGACAAGTCTGGCGACATGAAGCCCGGCAAGAAGGTCCGTACACACAGAGCTTCACTCTTGACCCAGACCACCACCTTATGCTCACCACAGGCCAGGGCATCATGCTGTCTATCGACCAGTACCAGTCTTTTGTCAAGCTGGTGCCATCCATCAATGTAGAGCTGCGCAAGAAAGGTGTTGCCGTTGATGGAGACGCCGTGGAGGAGGACGACGACGATGACGTCGCATCCAATGACAAGGTCGCCAAGAA
Organism: Dendrostoma leiphaemia; assembly: GCA_026120015.1. Taxonomy (NCBI): domain Eukaryota; kingdom Fungi; phylum Ascomycota; class Sordariomycetes; order Diaporthales; family Erythrogloeaceae; genus Dendrostoma; species Dendrostoma leiphaemia. Next base: position 17,537 of record JALRMF010000293.1, on the reverse strand, counting down.
ATCCAAGAAGTCCAAGAAGGAGGCCAAGAAGGCCAATATCGAGGCCACCAGCGACGAGGACGACGAGTAGCCATCCTACGACTCCCTCGGCCGAAAATTCTTCAGGCATGAACGAGAGCACTGGTGAACAAGGAACCTCTTAGGCGTTCTCTGGATCTGGCGTTGGTGAAATCTGCAGGAGGACAACGCACGGCATGGCATTGCATGGATGGATAGCTCTTGCTGCTGGATGTGAGGGCTTTGATTGTGTATTCCAGACGCGCAGTTCGAGCAACTGACACGCACCTGTTGAGACGATGTATCTACGAAATCGTCACTCCACGTCGCAGTATGCGACGAGATCATCTCTTTCTGTGCTGCGGCTCACGAGACCGCAAATGAATCTGGCGCCATGATTTCTCTCCTGACAAATCACAAGCCAAAGGCCGCCTTTTCCAACCACAACGACTCGATATGCGCATGATGGTGCAAGACCGGGAGGCACTGGCCTTTTCGATAGTTGGCAAGCTCCTCCCAACGACTGCGATACGAGTCCGGACTCTTCACGGCTCAGACCAGAAACCGGAAACCGTGGGCCGCGGCCTCGCCAGGTGCCGCGTTGACAGCTCCTGGTACATGGACCCCCGCATCGAGCATCCTGTTCAACCTCACAAGCATGAACCTCAGCAGCGTGGCCGCGCAGATGGCGATGAATGCCGTGATACTGTTCACGATGAAGGCCACCGCGTACCGTGGGGCTGCAGTGTCAGGGTACATATAGGATGCATAAATACTGGACGTGTTCGATACGGCGTTGATAAAGGCCAGAGCTGCGGCGCGCTTTGCAGGCGGACGCGGCAGGGTGTTGCTGATCCAAGCGAGTGCGACAACGTAGCCACTGTAGACAGAGGGGACCTGGTGCCCTGCCCGTCAGTGGGAGACAAAAAGCCGAGGTCTTGGTCACTTACCATTAACATCATCGCCACGTATCGAGGTGCAAGAGAGCTCGTTGTGGCCGCCAGCAGGAAGGCCGCAATCGTGAGCGCGAGCGGGAGAACTATGTGGTAGTATCGTTCGCCGGTCTTGTCTGCATGCAGCGCATTGATGTACGTGACGACAACAGCCAGCACATAAGGAGGAGCCGTCAACAGTAATGTGATCACATCACCATAACCCAGCGTGCGGACTACTGTCGGGAAGAAGTTGGTCACGCTCCCGCTGGCGTTGATGCAAAACAGCAGAGCCATCTGCCAAAGAATGCGTGAGCGACCCCGGATGATCTATCGACGTGAGGACGGAAGGCCTCACCAGCACATGAGTCTTGACGTCCACGAATGCTAGCTTCGCACCGTGCCAAAACGTCTGGTCCTTGCTGTCCGTCCAGTCATCTTGGCCGATGTCCTGTTCCAGCCTCCAGATGGCCAGCTGTCGCTCCTCCTCGCTGAGCCAGGGTGTCGTCCTCGGGAAGTTGGGCAGGATGAAATACGCACCAAAGGCCACGACGATCGTAACCACGCCCTCGATGAGGAACAGCCATTTCCATGCCCGGAGACCTCGGTAGCCGTCCATATTGTACCTGATACCTGCAGAGATCAGGCCCGAGAAGGCCCCCGAGATCAAAGCACCGCTATATAGGATGGAGGTACGTAGTCCAAGTTCTTTGCGCGTATACCAGCAAGACAGATAGTAGAGACCTTTCACAAAAGGAAATTCAGAGCGTGTCTGGTTGGAAACACAGGTGATGGTACTCACATCCAGGAAAGTAGGCAGCCTCGACAAGTCCTAGGAAGAAACGCACCGTGTAGAGACCGGCCGCACTCTTACAGGCGGCTGTTGCAGCAGAAACAGCCCCCCATACGATCATCTGCAGACCACACATGATGTGTGAGCAGATGAACATCCTTCCTTCCGGCCCCGTTGGACGCCCATGACATGTTGACTCACACACGAGGGCAGATAGATCGCTGGCCTGCCGAACTTGTTCAGGAGGAGATTGGATGGTATCTGCATCAACAGGTAGCCGATGAAGAGGATCGAGACCGCAGTCTCAAATTGAAAGGAGCTCAAGTTCAATTCCTCCTGCAGTCCAGCCAGTTTTGCGGCGGCGATGTTGTTCCTGCCCCCAAGGTGTCAACAACAAATCCGACCAAGACGCTGCGAGTAGGCTCACACAGGCCGTGCAGGCCTTGTATCCACCCCACCACCCACACCCCACGGGGAAAAAGGACGGGGACAAGACCCACCGATCGATGTAGTTGAGGATGTACATAATAATGATGGCGGGCATGAGCCTCAAGTCGATTTTCCTCTTCAGTGTTCTCTCAAGTTCGTGGCGTTCGTCCCTCGAGAGGTGCGCCAGGATCTCGGGGACCTGCAGGTCTCGTCTTGAGGCCTCGATCAGAGATGACGATGATGTCTCCGAGCCACCGGCCACTTCAGCCTCTTCGCCGAACGCGCTGCTGCTGCTCTCGCCATCATCACTGTCGATTGCACTCAGTAGGGGAGCAGCTTCCCCCTTATCGGACATCGCCCGAGCTGGCTTGTCAGCTGCTCCGCGTGCCGCTCAAATCCTGGGGGTTTGCTGTCCTGTCCTGTAAAGTGTGATACGTGCAATCGTTGACGTGGATCGAAGAGGTGCAATTTAGTAGAACGGCGCTGGTGCGATGATGAGGTTGGTCGGTTATCAGGTACTGGTGTAACGTGCGTAGATGATGGGTCCGTGTCTATCGCAGACTTGAGTAGACCGCCTGGCCGCCTAGAAGGCAATCCTTGCAGCCCTACAAGCCCGGTGCAGCCCTGCCGCCCCGCCGGCGCACAGTGTCAAACAGCAGGATCTTCATGAGCCCGCGGGCATGCTTGGCACCGTCGAACCGCTACCAGCGCTGTAACTTCTTGTGCAAGGGCCCACCACCAGTTGGTCAGAATATGCTCCTTCGTACAGCTTCAGCTCTACAGATGCAGACATGATCAATTTCCCCTCACCTCGTCTGAATAGAGCGGAATCGTTTCACTTATTCGCGTATATCGCGAGCGAAGCACTGACCAGGTCGAGACCATGCGAGGGCGTCAAGAGTCAAGACTGGGGCGCGCAGGGGATCGACGTGGTGACCACCAAGTCGTATTCGTGTGGCGGCGAGGCAGCAAGGCAGTGTGTTCACAAATAGGTGGAAAAGTCCAGATATGGAAACACCAGCAGAGCGGTTGCATATTACTAGCGATTCGTATAGGACACCTCGTCTTCGAGGCCCGAGCATCGCGTCTCATCGTCGGCCGTGGCCCCTCTTCCAGAGTTTGGGATATGGCCACCAGGCGAACCTTTGATTGTTTCGAGCTCTTGCAACCTCAAGAGTGCCCGAAAAGCGAAGATGGCAATACATGAATGTGACTTCGAACGCTGACATGAATGCTAGGGCTGCTTTCACGCAGACATCATTCGTCCGAGCGAGCATTTTGCTGCGAGATTGCCATTGGAACACCGGAATAGGCACTTGTATTATCCCTTTGATGTTTGACATTCAAAAAGAATGTGTCGCATTGGGGGCCTCTTAGGCTTCATACTTGCCCAGGCATCAATTGCAGTGGTGACCTCGGATAATGCGTGTCGATCCATGTGGTGGTCTTTTGCAACCGACACAGCGTTGGAAGAGTAGTAGTCCGAGCCGTGCCTCTCAGCTCATCATACATACACTCAAACGCACTATACACGAATGTGTAACCATCCTGCGTGGTTACTGTTGACGGCGGTCGCTGTGGCGCTTTGTGAGGCTTTGGTCGGCTTCATGCGGCATGGCAGCACATGAGAAATACCTAGACAGACATGGTCAGAATGCGTCGGGGTTGAAATCATGTCTTCGACGCGATTTAGATCTTGGCACAGTCTGAATATAGTAAAATGAGATACTTTTTGTTCCCACAGTCCTTCAAAGAATGTTCCAGCCTTTTCACACTAGTATGGCTGATGGATGTCACTTGTGCATGCTCATCTTATATTGAAATACGGCACTGAGTGTCGTGGCTTAGATCATGTCTATATAGATTGTGTGTTGATGGACCAGAGAGGTTCCAGAGCTGCCGAGTGACCACGATAGAGACGATCCTGGTGGTCAACATGACCAGGCGGCGCTTCGGGTCAACCAACACACAAAGGCGCTGAGTAAAATATGCCGAATACTCAAGAAACCCCCATCCACTCTCAACAGTACACGATACATGGGAACGTGCCCGCCCCCAAGTGGAAGATTACTATGCTCTCAGGCCAGCTGACTTTGCATAGGAAGCCACCCAAGGCCAGAGTAGTTGGGCACACACAGAGTGCTTGACGTTCTCTGCTCTTGCAAGGGTATTATAGGAAAGACGGAAGATTGAGCTGTGTAACAATCCCTTGAACCTAACGAGGCCTGCGCTGTGGACCATGTGGACCAGTCTCGACCCGGACGCCTTGCTTCATGGTCACAGCATGACCTCCAGCGTTTCGCGCCGAGGGATGCCAAAGCAAGCACAGCAATCTCTCAACATTGAAATGGCCCCCACAATCTTGACCGCTCCCAAGTTTGATGAGTGTGAGTTTTCATTGCTTTCTGTACATGGTTTGTTAAGTATAAAGACTAGACGACCTCGGGAGTCTGCTGTCCATTTGCCATAACTTTCGGGGTACCATCACCACTTCATTCAAACCCTTGATATCACACGCTACGGTAGCGCAACTTTATATTTCCCCCTGATCTAGATTTTACCGCATTACCAAAATGCAGTTCAACAACATTCTTCTCGCTCTGGTCGCGAGCTCGGCGATGACGGTGCTGGCCACCCCAATCCACAACACCGGCGATGTGGATATCACCAGTCGCGACGCCCTGGAGGCACGCGACATGGAAATTGGTGATTTTCATGATCTCGAGGAACGCAAGGTAGGACGCACTGGTTATATTCCAGGGGAGCGGGAGCCTCCTCAAGAGCCGACCTCCCAGAACCCTCCGCCGAGAACTTCTTCCTCCGGCCCCACATCCAAGCTGGAGGGCTTGGTCCACGGGGACAGTCCTGTATCTACAGTCTCGTCAAGGGCCTCCTCCAAAACGACCTCCGTCAAATCAGCAAGCACTCCAGCCACCAAATCGTCAAAGATCCCCTTGACATCAACCAGCTCAGGGTCGTCATCCGTCTCACAGAGGCCCTCCACTTCATCAGATATCTCTGGTACAGCAACTCGTACCGGCTCAACAGCTTCCGATACGGCAACTTCTCCCACCGGATCACCTACGGACACTGTTTTCGATGCACCGACAGCTACTGGTTCAACAACCGACACGTGACCGATACACCGACTACTCCTGAGCCAACGACGACTCCCGACCCGACGACTGTTCCTGACTCGTCGACGGCCACCGACTCATCCACTGTCACCGACTCACCTACCACTGCCGACCCAACAACCATTTCTTCTGGCTCCCCCACCGGCAGCCCAGGCTTTACATGTGCTTGTCCCGCCGTCAGTCCCGAGCCGAGTCTCGAGGCACGAAGCTGGGCTTAAAGCGAGCCACTGCGCTGCAAGAGAGATGAGGGCGGAGATCATGGCTCTATGAATCTCTATTATCACGCGAATGTGGGCAAAACAACGCAAAGGCGATGGGAGATTCGTTCGCTTACCTCCCCAAACAGGCCGAAGAGTGGCAGACAAAGGCTGCTGGGCCAGCAATTTTGTCCACCCAAGGAGCGCACTGGATGCGCGAGTCCTTGCCAACCATCTGAATTCGATAGTCAGTAGCTGGCCAGTCTGGACGTACTGGGTTCCACACAAGATCTCTGCTCGTAACGATATGTTTGCTACCTGTATTACAGCCTGTCTTTGAGCGTTCATTGTCGACAATTCTGGGACAGAATATACTAGTCGCCCCAGGCGCTGTAGGATGCCCGTTCTCGAATTGACTGCTCTCCATCTGGAGCAGTAAATCCTTGCCATCGCCTTACCCTCGGTGGTATATACGGCCACCTGAACAAAGATCAGTTGAAAGTGCCATCATGTATTCTGCTCCACCGCGACGGCACTGCAAGATTAAAGCGGTCCGAGTGATATCAGGAATCCTGAGTAGTCTCCTGAGTCCTCGTCTGACCCAAGGGCAGATGACAACTGGTCATCGTGCAGCGTTGTTTGTCGTCAACTGGCCTGAACGGCTGGAAATATCGCATGGGAATGATCGTCACGTCTCAGGAGTCAGGGGCGCAGGAACACGAGGATCAATTCGAAGGATTCAAACTTGGTGTCATCGATGTTGCTCCACCGCAGGTATCTGGACATTATTATGTTTTGTTCGACTTCTGTCACATCTCGGACTGGCTCGGGGACTCCAGGAGGCCCTTCGACAGGTCGTAGATAACAAGGCAAGGAAGGTATCACGGACCCCTTTCTCAAGCCGAGCATTCTCCGAGCGTCGAGTTGCTCGCGCATCCATTGGTATCTCATCTTTTGATCCGACCTGTCTCGCCGCTTGCGTGTACGAACATCTCAGAGCCAGAGTGAAGCGGCTAGATAAACACGCAGGTGCAGTGAATCCACTGGCAATGTCTCGCGGCAAGGCACGCCTGGGGCTTTGTGGATATGTTGATAAGGCCTACATCATCCTTGACAATCGCCGTGGCTTGCGTGGATGGGATGGAGCTAATCTTGTTGTGCGGTTACCGCATGAAACAGGGCACCGGTTCCTCGTTTATCCTCCATGGTCTGGCCGGCAAGACCTGGGCTGACGCTATAGCTGAGCATCTTGATGCTGTCTGACATCTGACATGAAGATGGATATTGTTGGACCCCAGTATATCGAATATCCCATTCCCGAGGCCGCGGTCGTGAGAGGGAAAGCCGTACCTATGCTTCACATGAGATCCACGGGCCCGCTTTGGGATCACACTACTTTCCTCGAGTGGTACAGAATGCTCTCGTTCTGTTTCTCTACCCTGAGTGAGGCCAGAATCATGAACAATCGATACTGCAAATCGCCAGGGAATCTCGGCTTAAAGGGCCGACTGGAAAGAGTTTCGATATGCTCGTCGCCACGTTGAACCCTTGGATTGCATGAATCACCCTGCGAGTTTCCCCTGAGCAGCCTTTGGTAATTCCCTGCGTCCTCGAAAGTCGAGACAGGCACCCCGGCTCATTCATCATAGTACGTTGTAGCGTCGACCGAGGATCGAATGGGATTAGAACGGGTCGGGGCGGCAGCTTATCTGGTGGACCCGTGTGGGAGTGTGCGGGATTGTGTGGGGAGACGTCCAAGTACCATAGTAGAACTGTACTTACGGCTCAAGTTTCTTCACAGGACGCTTCCCCACTTTGCCCTCGCACATGGGTCGTTCGTCATCATCACTGAAGCGCCCTCTTCCGGATGCAAATGTCGAAGACCGCATGATAAAATAGTGAAACCACCTATACCAGAAGCGAAAAGGGGATCGTATCCTTGTGGATTTTATTTTATTTTCTTTAACCCGACTCCTCGGTAAAGACAAGGAACAAGGGATCCTTTCGCCTGACCTGTGATCCTTGCGTGCGACGAAAAAGGTGCATGGTATTGTCCGGTCACGCGGCATCAACCTCGACGCCCTTCTCGACGAATCGGCGGTCCCGGCTTTCCCAGCGAGAACCCTGGGCTCACTCTGTTAGCGTCTTCGTGCCATAGAAGCTCAGTGGTCCAGCCCTGCGCTGACAGCCTCACAACCGGGCAGCCCAGGCTGCAGCCAGGTCTCGAAGCTCTCATGCATGTGCCGGGCACGCGCCAGGGAGAAGAGGAAGAGGAGAAGAAGAAGAAAAAACCAAGCTCGCCCAGCAAAGCGGCCCGTTTATCTAGTTCGGGCGGCCGAGTACTGTACATGTGGCGCACTACCGTCACTACTATAAATGTCCGTCTCACAAAGTTTGACGAGCTAAGCAGTATACGTCTGCGTCGCCCCCCGGCGTTCAGGGTTGAATGCTCATTCACACGTGCTGGCTTGGCTTTGCAGACCACCACCACTGTGGCAGCAGCCCGTCTGTACGATCAACCGCGCCGCCGCACGCCCGCCCTTTGCCTTACGAATCCACATCTCGGCGGATCCATATTACACGGCGTCGGGGCCCACACTACGCCGGCATCAGGATTCTCATACTGCGACGATCCGCGCTGGTTTAAATATTGGTCTAGCCCTCCCTCCCCCCCCTTCGCGGCCATCCCGACCTGTTGTTTTCTTTCTTTAAGAGCCTCACAAATTTTACGACACCACTGCGCGTTGCGAGCTCCCACCCTCCCGTGTCCCGCGACTGTCCCTCGAGAGATTCCTCGACCCGGACCTGACCCAGACTGCTCTCTCTCTCTCTCATGAGCGCAAACGTCGAGGCGAATCACGCGACACCAACACCCGCTATGGCTAACATCTCAGAGAAGGACCCCGTCGGGGCCTCCGCCGAACAATCACCAGCACTCTCCAACAACAGCGACAATAACAACAATGGAGTCGATGCCAGCGATGCTGATATGGCCTTGGCCGCCATGGGCTACAAACCTGTAAGTCGCTTATCGCCTTCCCACCCCGCCCACCCCCCCTCCCCCTCCGCGTCCAACGAGACCCAGTGGTTTGTTCTTACTGACCGGTTCACCTTCCCGTCACCAGGTCTTCAAGAGAGAGTTTGGCCTGTGGTCTGCCTTCAGCTTTGCTCTCAGCATCTCCGGACTCTACGGCACAGTGATGACGACTTACTCTTATCCGCTCTACGCCGGAGGTGCCCCTGCTGCCGTGTGGTGTTGGCTTATTGCCGGCATCGGTGCCATGTGTCTTGCCCTGTCCATCTCCGAGGTGGCTTCGGCCTACCCTACTTCTGGTGCGAATCTGGTGACCATGATCGCTGCTTGTGGTGTGTGAAAAGGGAGAACCGAGGATCTGACTTTTGCCGTGAAGGTGCCATGTATTTCACCATCAAGTATCTCGCCCCAGAGAAATACGTGCCCGTCATTGCCTGGATTGATGGTATGTTGATGCTCCCTGCCGGACCGATCTGCTCTTTTCCTCTCTGCTCTCTGCCCGGCCTATCCTCTGTCCGGTCTTCCTCCCGCCCGGCCTCTCCCCGTCCGCCCGGATCCTTTTTTCTGACCCGCCCCGGACTTGTTGTGCCTACCCGAAGCCCGCCGTATTCTCCGGCCGCGCTTCTGTCTATCTCTCTCTTTTGCTGACCACATCCTCCCAGGCTGGCTGAACCTGATCGGCCAGATCTGCGGCAGCGCGTCGTCCTCGTACGGCGCGTCCCAGATGCTGCTCGCGGCCGTGTCCATCGGCTCCGACTTCACCTACTCGCCGACCCAGGGCCACATCATCGGCGTCATGGCCGCGCTGTCCCTCGTGCACGCCGCCGTCAACTGCCTCAACACGGCCTGGCTCGCCAAGATCGCGCGCACCTACGCCGTCATCCACATCGCCGTCCTCTTGGCCTGCTGCGTCACGCTGCTCGCCCTGCAGAAGGACAAGAACTCGGCCCGGTTCGTCTTCACCGAGGTGCAGCCCGACTCGGGCTGGTCGCCGCCCGGCTTCAGCTTCCTGTTCGGGTTCCTGTCCGTGGCCTGGACCATGACCGACTACGACGCGGCGGCGCACATCGCCGAGGAGACCAAGAACCCGGCCGTCACCGTCCCGACGGCCATCTCGACGGCCCTGGGCTTCACCTACGTCGTCGGGTGGCTCTTCAACGTCGTCCTCGCCTTCTGCATGGGGCCCCTGGACCTCACCTCGACCGACCCCTCGCGCAACGTCCTGGCCAGCACCATCGAGCAGCCCGTCGTGCAGATCTACTACAACGTCATGGGCAAGGGCCCCGCCATCTTCTTCGCCGTCGCCGCCTTCATCATCATGAACTTTGTCTGCATCACCGCCCTGCAGGCCGGCTCGCGGACCATCTGGGCCTTCTCCCGCGACGAGATGCTGCCGGGGAGCAGGATCTGGTACAAGATCTGGAGCAAGACCGACACGCCCGTCCTGGCCGTGTGGCTGTACACCCTGATCTGCATCCTGATCAACCTCATCGGCCTGGGGAGCTACATTACGATCTCGGCCATCTTCAACCTCTGCGCCATCGCCCTGGACTGGTCCTACTGCATCCCGATCCTGTGCAAGCTGTTCTTCGGGAAGTTCCAGCCCGGCCCGTGGACTCTGGGACCGGCGAGTATCTTTGTCAACATGTGGGCATGCTGCTGGACCGCGTTCGTGTCGGTCATCTTCTTTTTCCCGACGGTCATGCCGGTGGCCGCTGATAACGTATGTCACTCCTCCTAATACTTTCTCTCAGAACGTCCCTTGCTGACTCGCGACGCTAGATGAACTACGCGGTTGTGATCATGTTCTTTGTCTTCGTCTTGTCGTTCTCCTACTGGTTCATTGCTGGAAAGAAGTACTACACGGGGCCTCGCACGCACGCACACGTTGTGGACGGAGAGATCATCAAGGATGCGAGTGACTCAGACCGCAACGACCAGGAGAAGGCCGTTACTGTCGAGTGATGGGAGGATGCTGCTAGTATAAAAGCGTGGTCAACCCTGGTGTTGGCCTTGAGTTGATGCATTTGAAAAGTTTGAGATACCAAAATTCATAAATGACATTTCACAAGAAGAGAGGGTTCGGGGAGACTTTGCGCCTGTCCTTGCCGATGTCGTGGGCTACTGTGACACGTTGCTGAGCCAATGGTTCTCGGGAATCTTCATGATAGTTTCGTCGCGACGCCACTGAGCGATTTTGGTACTCGCGAGCAGGTTGAGTGTCGTCTTTCCATCCACCTCTCGCGATAACGGTACTGGACTTCAAGATACTGCAAAAGCATCACCAGAACAGGTCTTGCATGCAATGTCGTATGAGTCTGAGTCTAGTTGTTAGGTTCCGTAGCCCTCGTGCAAGTGTCTGTTCTCAACCGGGTGGCCTCGAGATCTGGTTTCCTTGTTCCTGCCCCTGCCCGGTCTTACTCATTGTTTTGTTCCTGGTCATGTTCTACCAGTCTTGACTTGTTGATGATATCTCTCCATCGCCTTGGTCAGGATCTGGCTCCGGACCTTCGTGGGTGTCTGGCTCGGACTTGACGTTGTCAACCACTCTCTGGCACTTGCCCGCACCCCAGCCTGAGCAGTCTCCTCCAGCATACCATACCACTCATCGCCCACGCACTGGTCCCCGATTGCACAGATTGGCCGAAATTGGTAATCCTCCCTTTGATATACAGATACTCTGCTGATCTGCATACCCTCGACCTCTCGCACAGTTTGGTAGTGACTGCTCCACACCGATGTGAGGCTATCACAAACCATAGCCTTGCGCTTTCCAGCCTCTCGAAATTCGTAGACGACAAACATGGCACAGACTGGAAAGGCGTCATCGAGAAAAGGTCCCGGGTCAAGATTAGGCCCTTGATCCGTCCAGTCGCCACAGATCGACGCACAGAGATTGGCATCGTATTCGGTAACTTTACCGCCGTAGTAGAACACATCATGGCCGAGGTTCGTACTGTAGTTGTCGGTGGGCTCGGCCGGGACGTCGAATGCGGCCGCGTTGTCGATATCTCCACGGGGACCAACGAAGCCCGGAATTTGAAGGGTGTTTGTTGTATAGGTTCGAGCCCACAACCACCACCTCAAACCCTGCTCGGGTCCCGCCGCGGTTGGTAGCAGCTTCTTCGGTCAGGGGCAGTCTCCAGAGGACACATTTGATGGTGGTGGTGGACTCGGGATTTGGACACCCGGCGTTCGGGTCAGGGTCGAACAGAGGGTCCCGCTCGAAGTCTGCACGACCAAGTCAGCCATGAATCCAACAAGAAACGGTAAGGCACACACAAATGTTGAAGGAGCCGCAGGTAGGGCGGTCACTGCAGTATGAGGCACACTCTGTCGTGTTGTAAGCCTCTAAATACTCAATGCCAACAAGGCCCCAGCCAATATCGATAGAACCATCCAAGCCCTGGATGGTGAGATGGTATCCATCGGGTGTCTCGGCACGGTTCGACGCGTCTCGCAAGGTGGTGAATTCACAAAACGCCTCGGGTGTGTGTCTTCGTCAGGTCGAGGATCCGCGCCTGCGCGCAGAGGCTGGCATGGTGGATCACCCCGGTTGTCGTCGGGCTGATCATCATCACCAGGCCGTGGACCACCATGGTCGTCGGTGTCCGGGTGACCTTCTTCACTGCCTTCGTCATGGTCCACAAACTCGTTGGGGTCTTGTACGTGTGCGGGGGGGCTTTATCGCGACGCAGCGACGCTAGGCGATGCCGCCGTGTAGGATATGGGAAGGGTGTTGATGTCGAAAGGGCTCGGCTGCTTGGCCGAGCCGGGAAAGCATAAAGGAAAAAGATGCATCTTTCGAGATAACATACTGGTGGTCACTGTGGTTTCCACAGGTTCGCGGACGCTTGTGGATGCTCGGTCAGACGGCGAACCAGACAATAAAGTCTCAAGCTGGAGACCGCTTTCCTGACGAACACCTCTCGACAGATTCTTCGAGAGGCATGTGCAGGCATTCCATGTCATGAAGGGCGCGGTTTCTCCCGTTACTGTGTCTTTTGTTCCCGTGGTCTCGTTGGCCGCTGCCGCCGACCACGCCGTCGTCCCGGACAAGCCTGAGCTGCTGGATTTGCCTAGTGCGAGTAACGGACATCCTTCTCCGCACAGACGCTGCGTACGAGACTGAACTGGCCGCGTCGAGAACGAACATGTTTGGGCGGTCGACACCTTTACACTCTGCTGGTAACGTTCACTTTTCCGGCCTGGTGACATATTTTGCATCGTTGTCAGCGGTTGCCGGTGACAGTGTTGTATTCCCGGGACCATCTGAATCCTGCCACTTTCGTGGTGGCCAGGCCGAGTTCCGTTGCGACCATTTTCTGGAGAATGATAACAAGACCACCGCTTGACCAAATCTGGGGATATCGCCGTCCTGCAACCACCACATCAGGTGACATGTATGCGTATCTCCACCCCCCCTCTCAGCATCCGACGGCAGGGCGTAGCAAGAGCTGACTCCATCGTGTCTATTTTCTTCTTTTCCTTGTCGTTTTTGTCTTTCCACGCCTGGGTTAGTGTTGGGCTTTTTATGCTCCCTGGTGCCCCTTAAGATGAGAGAAAACACAAACCCAACATGGAGGACTCAGCTATTCCCGTGACCGTCGACGATGCTGTCGCGGGGCGCGCCGGGGTCTTCGCCTGGCTTAAAAATGCTGGCATCGTGAGACTCAACCTGGTGCTCATCCTGCCCTTGGTCTCGAGTTATGCCACTGGTTTCGACTCGTCCATGATGAACGGCCTCCAGAGCCTGGACACATGGAAAGCTTACTTCGACCATCCGAATGCCAGAAATCTCGCGCTGTAAGCTCCTACAGTACCCGATGGATTGGAACAGCGACCGATGCACTAACAGAGTCTCACTAGTCTGAACGCGATCCAGAACGTCGGACAGTTGGTGGCCCTCCCCTTTTGCGCCTGGTTCTGCGATCGTTTCGGCCGTCGCCCAGGACTCGTGGTCGGCGCTCTGGTGTTGCTGCTCGGGGTTGCACTGCAAGGGGCCGCCCAGAACACGGGCATGTTCATCGCCGCCCGTGGGGTTCTCGGTTTCGGCTTGGCCTTGAACATCACGGCTGCACCACTGCTCGTCATGGAACTGGCTTACCCTTCCCAGAGAGCGCCGATGGTGAGCATTTACAACAGCCTCTGGGGACTGGGGTCACTCGTGGCTGCGTGGGCAACATACGGAACGTTTCGTCTCGACAACGACTGGGCGTGGAGAATTCCTTCCTCGTTGCAAGCTCTATCGAGCGTGTTGCAAGTTCTGCTGTGCTTCTTCGTCGAGGAGTCTCCCCGGTGGCTCGTTGCGAAAGAGAGGGACGAAGAGGCGAAGAGACTCATTGTCAAGTATCATGCAAATGGCGATGAATCTGATCCGGTGGTCCCGCTCGAGATGGAAGAGATCCGCGCTGCGCTGCGCCTGGAACACGAAGCTGTCACCTCCGTGTCGTACCTGTCGTTCTTCAGGACACCAGGCAACCGCAAGCGATTCTGGATCGTACTCGCCGTCAGTTTCTTTAGCCAGTGGTCCGGGAACGGACTCATCTCGTATTACCTGACGCTGATCCTGGATTCCATCGGCTACACGGCCGAGTCGACGCAGACCCTCATCAATGCACTGCTGACGCTCTGGAGCTTGATCTGGGGACTCGGCTTCTCCTTGATAGTCAACAGGTTTGGCCGGCGGACCCTCTTCTTGATCTCGACGGCGGGATCGTTGGCATATTATGTTGCCTGGACTGGTCTAGAGGCGACGTACGAGATACACACCAACCTCAGCAGCGGCGCCGGAGGCCCCCCTGGTATCGCCAAGGGCGTCGTGGCCGTCATCTTCTTGTACCAGCTGATATTCTCCCTTGGGTGGGGAGCGCTTCAAGTCACCTACGTGGTCGAGATCTTACCCTACAGCCTCCGCGCTCGAGGGCTCGTGCTATACAACTTGTTTGTGGCCCTCGCCCTCATCTTCAACCAATACGCCAATCCTGTCGGCGTCACGAATTCGGGGTGGCGATTCTACATCACGTACGATGTATGGCACCTGGTGGAGCTGGTGGTTGTGTACTTTCTCTTCGTGGAGACTGGCAAGCTGAGTCTAGAAGAGACTGCCGCGGGGATCGATGGTGAGGAGATGCAGAGCAGGTTGGCGGAGGACGTGATCCGAAACACAGAGAAGGATCTTGGGATCGCGCGTGTCGTGGCTATCTAGGCGAAGAGGCCTGTAGATTTCCTAGGAACCTCAGTGGGAAGGAAGCCTTGTTGTCGTCGTGCTCGGGGAGGGATCACGAACCTCAACACTGCCATGAGCAATGTCCTGAGAATTGTACAATACGGTTCATGGTCGCTTATCCCTGCTTCGGTTCACACATTGAGAGGTCACTTGTATCACGATATCGCGCTCCTCCATTTTAGATCACCCCTCTATCTTGTCCCGTCCGTTTCATTCGATGCGCCTCGGAGCTTTCAGTTTCGTCTCTCGCCCTCAGAAAGCACTCGCATGCAGTGTTCGTAACTTCACGTCTTTTTTTGGAGATATTCATTGCCTCCCTTGATCTCTATTTCGAAGTTCTATCTCGCTCCCAGTTGGGCTGTCGTCTATCATCGAGAATCCAGCATGGGTGGCCGGCTTCCTTTCTAAGCCGCGATGCACCCCAGATCTCGCGGCGAACGGTCCCGTATGGGAAGTTCCGCTGCTGCCTCTATAGTCTCCTGAGCCTTTGGAGGGAGGATCCTTCCCGAGAGCTGATCGAAACAGTGGTGCGAGGAGGGGTAGGTTAGCGCAAGTGATTCCGATGGACTGCTCGAGGTACGTCCACGTTCCAGCTTCGACCTGGGTGACTGCAGCAGCAAGACATCATCAGTCCTGACGGAAATTCCAAAACCCCCTCCTGTATATCAACACTTACAGGTGATGTCTTTGCTCGTGGTGAGCAGGGCAACCCAACGAACAATGCTTGTGGCAACCACACTGCACACATACGACGTCAGTTGGGGAATGAGTCCTCTTCATGGGCTTCCCGTTCTCGTCTTGACCTACAAGACGCCAACCAAGAATATCGCCGTGAGGGCAATCTTTCTCCTCTTGTTCATATTGAGACGCAGTACAAAAGGCAGTGGCAGGGCAAATATAAAGATGTCGCCAGCACAGGATAAAACGCCCGATGTCAAGCCAATATTGATGAGCGGGTTGGCGATACAACTGCCCTCCTGTGCCTTGTTCCAAAAGTAGGACACCGGCTTGCACTCAAACATGGTCGCGAACCAGATACTAATCGCCCACAGCAGTGTATAGATCCAGATGAACCACGCGGCGATTCGCATTGGCCGGATTGGAAAGAGACGGACATAAAAGAGGATGATGGACGTCTTGATCAAGAACATGCCTGGTGTCTGTAGTCGTTGCATGACCCAGAGACTCTGCCCGTCTTCATGTCAGTGCACGTCAGCTGCCAGAGCATCGTGTGGAGAGGGTCAGGCTCACGATAAGAAAGTCTCTCCTCTGTCTCGCGGACAGATCCGCTTCATGCTTCCCGAGGCCGGTAGTCAACTCTGTGCTGGTCAGCATTACTTCACATTTCATGTCCCAAATCAGAATCGCACCGACCATAGTACATGTTACATGCCATGCCGATGCTGTTGAATAGAGCGGCCAGCATGAACCAATCCTCCCGGCTTAGGCCCTTGACGGAGATGGTCTTTGCCCATATCCTGGCGATTGAGGTGACAATGGAGAGAAACAGACCCAAGGTAACCGCTATCAACACGTACAGCCGCTTCTGTTGTTCATCAAAGTTGTCGAGCTGAACAGACGCGGCCATGATGGCTGAGAAAGCGGGTCAGCGTGGGAGTTCCATACCTACGGGACCTGCTCTGGGAATATGGGGCAAAGAATTATCTACGAGATGTGAGATCTGAGGATCTCTCGAGCCGCTTTCATATTAGGAGGCAAGGCATCAGCTTCAGCCAATATCCAGATCCTCGGTTGGCTGATACGCGTGGGATTCGTAGACAAAGTTCCTGCACGCAGCACGCAATGCACTAATCCCTACCACACATACTAATGAGCCCCAACCAAGAGGATAATCAACCCCCCTGCCCCGCCCCCCGCCCCCCTCCCCCAGAAATAAGCGCCTGATCCGAGCAGAACTTGCATATCATTCCGGTCATTACTTCAGGACCTGGCAGCCATCGCCAGCAGCAGCCAATTAGCCAGGCCTTGCGTGGCCGCTTGTGTTACCTTTTGTATCACACCGACCAGGCGCGGGCAGCCAAATCTGCCTGCCCTTTGGTGAGCCTGGGGAGGCGTGTCGTCCTACGTGTGGCTGATGATGCAGGTTTACATGAAGCAGGTGCTGCCGCTGCAGGATCCTGACCCTAGCTCCTGTGCAGACCGTGGTGCCGCGGGTGCACGAATCACGGCCATGGCTGCCCGGACGGAACTCCGAATGCTGGTGTCCCCCACGCGTCATGAATCTCCGTGCATGGTCCCTTTGTGTTCTGCAGCCATAACGATGGAAGACGCTTGAAAGACCAGTGAGATACGAACATGGGTCATTCGCATATCGCATGGGTCGATCCATCACCAGTCCCGAGGCTATAGAGATCTGGATACCTACACCGGCTCATTGCATGCCTTGGAACAATAAAGCTTGAATATTCCACATTGCGCATTCGGCAAGCCTGATAGAGCCTGAAGATTTCGGGATCATCAGAATTTGTGTATCCCGTCCTGCGTCAATGTTCCGATACCTAGGTTGCTCAAGACCGGCATGCGTTGGCTCAAAGCCACTCAAGCGGGCCGTGTGAATCATTTGCTGCATGCTGTCCCTTATTTGCTTGAGCTTGGAGACACCATGAGTCGCCCTGCCGATGCTATCATATCACCTGTGACCTGACTTTGCGTTCAAGATCACAATCGTCGGGGGGGGGGGGGGGGGGGGGGGGGGGGGGGGGGGGGGGGGGGGGGGGGGGGGGGGGGGGGGGGGGGGGGGGGGGGGGGGGGGGGGGGGGGGGGGGGGG
>JALRMF010000292.1:0-66076 GCA_026120015.1 Dendrostoma leiphaemia | reverse complement strand
TAAGTAAAAAGTTTTGTTTAAAGGCTTATAAACTAAGCAATAAGTATATTTTCTTTATATAATATAATTATTACTTATTTCTTTTTTATTTAAGTAATTAATTGCTTATAGCTTAAGTTTTAAACTAATCTTTTAAAGCGTACAATAAGGGGTTATAAGCCAATACAAAAGACTGCTAGTATAGGTTAATAGCTATAGCAATAGCCTGGTCTGCCTTGGACCGAAGGCATACGGCTACTAGAAGGAACTAGCTAGCTAAATGGCTAGTTGGGCCAATCTGGCCCAACGGCAATTGGAAGGAACCGTACGCGTATACGCCTAATCCCTTTAGCGTACAACGATAGTCTCCCTTCCGTTCCTTCTGCTAGACATTATCATCAACAACAATAGCAAATACACTCGTTTTCACCCCCCATTCAGACCTCTTCGTATACGGAGATTGACTTACCAACAGGATCTGATAAGCACATTGATCGAATCCGTGCCGTTGAAATTCGGACCTTGTCCACACGCGTGATGATTCTCTGGGTCTCGAGCGGACCGTGAGGAGCTGATTGTACATAAGAGCAAGAAGATGAAGTCGTTGAGCCCGTACATACCTATGAATAAAGCTGTGCGGCGTCGATCACAGAACCTTGTGCCGTCGTCCTATAATGTCGGACGAAGAGGAAACCCTCGAAGATCCTATAACGGTCGCCCTTATACGACCTCGTCAGAGCTTTCCAATGGCACAATCGGTGGCAGATCAGTACATGAGATGCTGTAAAAGCCAGAGAATTGGGCAGAGTGCTATGACAAAAGCCGTGTCGTCTTGGTGTTTGAAACTCGGTCGACCCAATGGCAGGGCCAAGCCAAGACGCACTTAGGACGACACGTGTATCGCAGCCGACGATCTCTTACCCCAATACACCTGAGGAGGGCAATCGAAACGGTCCTTGGCAGTTCGCAATGGTATCGTTTCCGATACCCATTTTGATGATCATGAGCCTGGGTGATGCGGACTTCAAAACGGCGTCGGTCCCGTCCGCTTTTGCCAATGTCCTCCTCGCTCTCGCAAGTGTCATCAAGCTTTTTCCCTTTTTTCCCCCCAACTCCACAGCTCGGCGCATCAACTTTTTTTTTTTTTGCTCCCAGTACCCGGGATCCTCAGTACTCGGAGCCAGCCGTCGGCCGAAACAAATTCGAGAGAAAAGTGCACTCCAGCACAGCCCCCGCAGCCAGAACTTCGACCCGCCCCCGCCGGGTCCGCAACGCATACCTAGCCAAGATGTCCATCTCGGACCGAGACATTGCCATCATGGCGGTGCTCTGCGCCGTCGCCTTCCTGGCGGCGCTGACCTACATCACCTACCGGTTCAGCCCCAGCCTCTTCACGCGGCAGCACCGGCCCAGGCCGGTGCTGCGCCGGCCCGTGACCCGTGAGGACGGGGAGAGGATCAATCCTGTCAAGCTGGACAGGTTCATCTCGAACACGAGCCTGAGGTCGCATGCCACGGTGGACACCCGGCACTCCACGCAGAGCGCGAAGTCCTCGACGCTCGCCGGCACCGAGGAGGTCCCGAAGGATATGGTCTGAGGCGGCCAAGGATGGGGTTTTCCCCTCTGGAATGCACGCGGCAATGTATTACCGGCATCTGTCCCGTCCGTTCTGAGTATCGACAGGCTTTGTACGACAAGGAAGGGACTTGTAAGAACATTGTACACTAGGAATCCGGCAAGTATCGGGGTACGGGCGGCGTTGCGAGACATTATTCACCATGGGGCAAAATCCATTCTCCTGCGTCGCATGTTTCGGTCACCACTTTGGGGAAGGACGTCTGGAGTTGAGATGTGGGCACCACTCGGATACCCTTTACTCGCCACGCAATATTATGTCTAATGACCTTGTCCTGATGAATATTGTGTACAGTCAGTTACACTCGGCTTCATGTTTACGGATACAGTGAGACAACTCGTGTGAAGAAGCACTGGGGTAGCAGCAGATGAACACTGGGACAGCTTTCTTTCAATCAACAATCCAAATTCGGCGTGAACGGCAACACCTATAGTATATTCCAGGGGCGAGACGAAGAATTGTATATACATGAAAATGCTGTCATGGTCCTTGCTCATTCGGCCATCCACTTCTTCCCTGAGGCTGAAGTTCTCAGAACGCAGTTTAGGCTGACGCAGTGACCCAGACGGTAGTGGTCTTCTTGCTGCAGACACCGGCCGAAGATGAAGGAAGTGCAGCAGCTGACGAGGTGACACCGGCGGCAGTCGGGTAAGCAGCGCTCTGGCCAGAGGCCACGATCACAGAGCTGGAGAAGCCGGAGGGCCCGACGGCCGGGGACGACGCAACAGCCGCGGCGCCACCGGTGGTCGAGGGCGCAGCGGCGGTGGCCGTAGCGGCGGAGGACGCAACAGCACCGCCGGTGCCGGCCGCGGCGAGGACCGAGGAGACGGAGGTCCAGGCGGGCTTCTTGGAGAGGTTCTCGTCGTACAGGCAGGCCTCGCCCTCGCCCGGGTAGGTGGAGGGGATCCACGAGTACTTGTCGTCAAAGTCCCACACGGTGATGCCGACGCAGCCGTCGACCTGCAGGCAGGCGCTCGCCACGGCGGCGTAGTCCGAGGCCTGCTGCTCGACGGCCGCGGCGTCGGCGGGCACGCTCTCGTGGCGCACGTCGACCTCGGTGTAGGCGACCTCGACGCCCTTGGCCGTGAACTGGCCCAGGACCGCGGCCAGGTCGCCGGCGCTGCCGACCTCGCCGACGATGAAGTGGCCCTGCAGGCCGACGCCGTCGATCTGGACCCCGGCCCCCTGGACCAGGTCGACGATGGCGAGGGCGTCTGTCAGCTTGGTGCCGGTGTACTCGATGTTGTAGTCGTTGTAGTAGAGCTTCGCGTCGGGGTCGGCGGCGGCGGCGGCGGAGAAGGCGATCGGGATGTAGTATTCTCCGATCGTCTCGTAGAAGATGCTGTCACGGTAGCCGCCGCTGTCCGAGAGGGCCTCGTTGACGACGTCCCACGCGTAGCACTCGCCCTTGTCTGCTCTTGTGTCAGAAGAGCTCACCACAGGGAAACCGGGGAGGAATGTCTACTAACAGTGAGTCACCTCGTTCGTAATGTGAGTCGTCATGGCGCTTGTGAGAGTATCATTGGTCCAGGAGTCCGAGGAGACTGTACACAATAGTCAGCACCTGCGCAGTTGCTTCATGTCGAAGGCCTCACGTACCCCACGAGGGTAGCTGCTGATACCACACGAGGTTGTGACAACGCATAATCTGGCTGTTGTTCTGAGCGAAGTCGACGATCACGTCGCCTTCCGTGTAGCTGAAGGTGCCCTCCGTCGGCTCCGTGTATTGCCATTTCTGCGTGTTGCCCGGGGTGATCTGACCGAACTCGTCGGCGTCACTCAGGATGGCAGTATAGGCGGTGTCATCCAGCTCGCCGTTGTCCGTCGCTGAACCAAAGTACCTTGACAGTGTCAGCTACAGAAGTGCCCAGGGAAAGTCGTACAGTCTTGGAGTACGTTGGATGACCTCAGGCTTCTCGGGGGGGGGGGGGATAGGTGTGTTTGCATACTTCTTTCCGGCAGCCACTGCGAGCTTGTGGAGCTGGGCGTTGGCACCGGCGGCCAGCGCCAGAAGGGCAAGGTTGGAAGTGGAACGCATTGTGAAGACCTTGCTTCAACTGAAGATATAGAAACGAGAGGCTCTGCAGGACACGCAAAGGAGTGGTGTTGCTGCTAGAAAAGAGCGTATGGGAACGAAAGGAACCAGCACAACGTCACTGATGGCAACGCACAAGAACTGTGATAAAAGGTGATGAGGAAGACATGCGCGCATCTGCCTGGCAGCGCAGGCCAATATATCTCAATACTCACGATGCTCCATCGGAGGCCACGCCGTTCGCTCGAACGGGGGCAATGCCCGATTCAGGACGGTGTTGCATGGCTTCGACACACGCGCTCATTTACAAAATCTCCGGCATGACTTCATCCAGGGCGCGTAGCCGACGGTGCGGTGCTGCTCCTGGGCTCGTAAGAGGCTGGCTCGTTCCATGTCAGTCAGCCCCTTGCCAGTGGTGATAGTTTCGAAACACAGCGGGGGATCAACGTCGTAGAGGCTCAGGAGGCTCCGCTCAGCCCGGGGGTAGGCGGTGCGCGGCCCCCTGGGCGAGCTTGGTCGCTTTTGGGTGGCATCCCCGGGGCCGACTAAGCCCCAAAGGGGGAAGATTGCGGGTCCGTCCCTGAAGACTGGCCTGTCGCTTTGGTTCCCGGGGGGGAGAGGGGGGGGGGGGGAATGCGAACCTTGCGCTGGAGTCCTGTAATTTCATCCTTGACGTCTCCAGCTGCCACCCTTTTTAAGCCGCCTGACTGCACAAATTAAACGAAACACCCAGCCTCGGCCGAGATGTACCATGGTATGCGGCTTCTGTCATGACCGCTGCTGTCAGACCTTTGTAGCCGCCGGATTGACAGTTGGAGACATCTTGGCGGCATTGAGCCCCGGGGATTGAAGGCCACGCAGCAGATCGATGATTAATCAAATGAAGTCTTTTTTTTTTTTTTTTTTTTTTTTTTTTTGGATAATTGTCATTGCGGAACCATCGTATGCTGAGTACTGCTCATATCGTCTCGAAGATCTGTAAAATGCAATACTTTTCACAAACACACTTTGTTGTTGCCCCCGGGCCGAGCCTGCAACAACAGCCGTGCACACATATTCCCGGAAACTCAAGTATTCCTCTTGGCGTATCCGAAGTAAATAAAGTCACCACCTGCGCCCTTGTTCATGTCCTGATTCACCTTGGTAAACCCATATGGTGGAGAGACCTCCGGGCTGTCTCCACCGAAGACCTTGATGTCGAGGATGGCTGTATCTTGGTCATAATCCGCAAGCTTGTAACACAGATATATATACTCTCCCCCGGAACCCTCGTTCAAGTCCCTGTTGATCTTTTGGTAGCCGTCTGGAGGGGGCGTGTCTCGACCGAAAATGACTGCAATGTCCGTGACTGCCTGCTTGTTCCTCCCCAGGGGCTGATAGGGCTGCTTGTGGTAACACACATAAATCCATCTGCCGCCTGCACCGCGGTTCAGGTCAAAGTCGACCTTGTCATATCCATCTGGAGGGCTGACTGTGCTATCGCTGCCGCTGACCACGGCCAGCATGTCGATGTAGTCCGGGTGCAGAGTTAGTTCGTTTGAGTAGTCAGGCGCCCAGTGATTGTTGTAGTAGCTTTGGAGGCCATCACTGATCTTTTTCCCCTGCTCGTCCGCCGAGCAGAGCTTCCAGATAGGAGTCAGGGCATTCTTAGGCAAGAAGTCAATAAAGATCGGTGCACTTGACACAGAGGCGCGCCAGGCATCGAAGCTCGAACCGTCTGAGAAAATTTTGGCGCCCAGATCCGGGTTGCCGCCGTCTGTGGTCTCGGTCGTCTCCGAGCTGTTGTTGAAGCTCGATACTGCGGAGGCGTACTTTACTCGTTCGTCAGCAGTCGCTTGTCCGACGGCGAAGTTGAAGGATTCCTCGGCGGCCACGCTGAGATCGTAGGTCCGGTCGACCTCGTTCTTCTTGGTCACTGATGTCCGCAGCGCCCGGCCGCCGACGACGACGCCTGTGAGGATGTGACTGCCGTAGTTGGTGAAGAAGTTCTTGCATGCACCGGGATCGGTCACGTCGAGACCGTCGAGCGCATCGCGGAATGATGTCTTGAGGAGCCCTCGCGTCCCGGAATCGATGGTAAGCTTGAGTGTCCACATCGTGATGGCCTGCTGAATGCGGGAGAACGACCGGTCGCTCTTCGTCAAGGACTGTTCGTTGAACTCGGTCGACAGGGAGCCAGAGAAATAACTATAAGAGCCCTCGACGCTGACGCTTGCGGCGAGGTTGGACTGATAACTTTCAATGTCCTCCCCCGTAGTTGCCTCCGTGTAGGATGTCGCGCAAGCGACGGCGTCTACAGCGACTGGCTTCGTGTACGTTTTCGAATTTCCCGAGTACGTAAAACTGTTCTTCGCAGCAGAACTCCAGTCGAATATATTAGAGACGACATAAAGAGGACTGGCGGGGCCGGCGAATGGATCATAGCCGGCCCCAACAACCTCTACTCCAGGGAGATCTTGATCCACCCCAGCCTCCAGGCGCAGGAGCTGGGTTCGGTCATCTGAATGAGTTCTCGCATGACCTCGAACTTGGGTGATTGTGACCATGATGCGATTTGAATGCTGTTTGATTGGAATTGTTTGGGTCTGGTACTCGAAGTAAAGTAAGAGTCGAATGGGTTGATGACTTACCTCCGGTCCGGAACTGGAGGCAGTAGAGGTTTATATACGTAAACATACTGTCAAGCATCTAGTAGAGAAGCCTGACTACCCACGATGGCTCTGCCCTGCCGGATGCGTCAACAACTTCGAGTCCTGCTGCGTGCGGTTCAAATTGCTTCCCCCCACAGTTTTAGATCTCGTCACACCCATGCACTGCAAGCAGTCTAGGGCCGTCTGGTGTGGTCTTTGTCACGTCTGCAGCTGGAAATATCAGTTCGTTGGAGAACTTTGACGCTGTGATAGTGCGGCGGCCACACGCAATGAGCCGGAGTAGGGAAGATAATCATTACACAAAAACACTTTATGCCTGCCTAGGTAGGTATTAGCGGCTGAGACGAAAGGCACCATAATTGTAAGAGTGAAGCGGTCATTTAAATCACGACCACCATGGTCTCTGTTATGAAAGTCACCGAGAATATGACCGTTGACAATAACAAGCACTTTCTAGCTTCACGAAGAATGCGAATAATGGGGTTGAAGGCCCGGTAACGACAAGGGAGCATTTCCGCATGTTTCACGAGGCCTCATCTAGTCCTGAAGGCTTTTTCGGTTCCACGGCCTAGGTCAGAGACATACTCAATAGTAACAAAGTCTGGAGCCACGATTGAGATGTTAGTAATCGGGCTACTTTGTCTGCAGCTGCGAGCAGGTCTTGTGAACAGATCTCGATACCAGGATGAAGAGTAATATGTGGCTTCTGGATGCGAGCCATAACCACGCCATGCTGAGACATGACATCTGGACCTGCTCAACCACATGTGCAACAATGGCTTAGAATCCATACTACTGCGAGCGGCCCAGCCCTCCCACGTCCTTTCCCGCAAAGTCAAATAGCTTGCGAGTTTGGACCCAAAGGACAGTGAAGCTTCTGGGGCCGTTCTCAATATGATCTCTGTCTGGGGCCTTGACATCCATTTGGGCAGCGCGGTCGTCGGAGGGCCCGCATCAGAATACACCCCCAAGCTGAACTTCTGCGCACGAGCGACAAAATTAATGTTGCCGCGTGAGAGATATGCATTCAGAGAACCAGCATGGGTTCTGGAGACCTCCTTGGCGGTGAGGTAAGACGAGCATGTGGCGGCCTCTTCCATCTCACCATGGGACCGTGGCTGGTTTGGGGGGTGGGGGAGTATTCTAAGAACAAGGTGCGCTCAATTTATATATGTTGACAGAGCTTTGAACCGGCTGCTGGAGCTGTGGTATTTGAAGTTTTCTTACAAGCAGCCATATCCATTCCAATACAATACGACACCAATTCGATCACTGTGCTTATCAGATCATTTCACTATGCTGAATATTTCTGGGTATATTTCACTGTGTTGAATATTTTTTAGAGTATTTTACTGTGTATAATGCAAATGGATCCACAGCAAAACTTTGTTCTATAATATTGACAGCATTGAAGGCTTTCTTCTTAAGCTTGCGTGTCCCTAGCCTCCTTTTTTCGTTCTCTCGTTCTCTTGTTCTCTCGCCCTCTTGCGCTCTCGCTCTCTTGCCCTCTTGCCCTCTTGCCCTCTTGCCCTCTTGCCCTCTTGCCCTCTTGCCCTCTTGCCCTCTTGCCCTTTTGCCCTCTTGCGCACTTGCACTCTTTAATCTTAAGCTTTGCTATCTAACTAGTTTAGTCTAGCTAGTCTAATTTAGCTATCTAGCAAAAAGATTTAACGAGGACGAGGAGACAAGGGGACGAGAGGGGACAAGGAAACAAGAGGACGAGGAGACAAAGGGACAAAGGCTAAGAAACACCCTTAGAAAGAAAGTTTTGCCATAGATCTATTTGCATTATACATAGTAAAATACTCTAAGAAATATTTAGCACAGTAAAATATACTAAGAAATATTCAGCACAGTGAAATAATCTAAGAAATATTCAGCATAGTGAAATAATCTAAGAAATATTTAAAAAGCAACGCTTAGAGGCGAGCGCCGCAAGCTGTAAAGCGTGCTTCTTCTTTACAGCCTATAACCCTGGTTTACATTTAGTATTGCCATTGGCTAGTTAAAAGTAGTATATTGATATTGCTATTAGTCAACGGCTTTTAGCAGGTTAGCGCTGGGGTATATACCCTTTAGTACGTACTTTGGTTGTAATAGCTTCAATGTATTAATATAGTTTGGGAAAGAACTCTTATACTAATTTAGCTAGGTAGTTTTGTAGTATAGCGGTAAGATATAGCATTTTAATCCCATAAATCAAATAAATTCCAAGGTCCCATGTTCAATTCTATAATTTGCCAAATTTAAATGTTTTCGTAACCCTTCTACTCTTTCGTAGCCTACCCTCCAGCTTCTGTCGTAGACCACCCTTGTTTCTTTCGTACGTAGACCACCCTTCTTTCTTTCGTTCATAGACCACCCTTCTTTCTTTCTTTTGCAGGCCATACATACCTTTACAGCTCGGTCTCCAAGCGTTGCTTCGTCGCCTGCTGCCATCGTTTTTTCCTTTGCATTTAAGATAGCCAGCCCAGCGTATTCAAAACAGCGTTAAGATTAGGTCTAACAATTGAATCCTAAGCAACCCGATATTTTTATTACACAGTGATTTGATCCGATAAGCACAGTGATCGAATTGGTGTCGAATACAATATTGTAGCCTTGAGCGACTTTAAAATACTGGAAAAGCGCAAATTACCGTGCTCGGTCGCTATATGGAGCAACGAGACAACGCCGGAAGGTCATGCACCTCGACCATTGCAAATATCATGTATACTAATTAGAATCCATCTTCAAATGAATTCAGTGTGCACTTATAGACTCGATATAGTAGCTTGACTACTTGTTCGTACTGAGTCGAGGACTTGAATTGCAACAAACGACAACTGTCATCGGTCGAGTCTTTGCGGCCTCCCACCACTATTATGACACCCTGGACATTGCGCCCCTTCCATCGCAGCCTGGAGAACCGATAGTACAATTGATGCATACCTAGCTCGGAAACATGGCTTGAATCAAGTGCCGCAGTGAAGTTCACTGTATCTAGAAAAGCTGTGGCTGAAGGGCTCCGGCAACGTTCCCACAAACTTGTTCCCTCGGCGGAAAGCAAAGCACAGCTTCACGTCCCAGCTTGTCGGCGTTGATGTAACACACCGTTGTCCGGTTGCCAGTCCGGGAGTGACGGTCTTCTGGCCGCGAAATGGAATACCCCCCCCCCCTTCTCCCCCGGCCCCAATCCTTCAGGCCCTGCGTACTCGTCATCGTAGTCGTTTCTGGCAGCTTGTCCAGAACTCAGGAGCGGAAACGGGTCCTGAAGTTCTCGCCGACAGTATACAGTGTATAAATTGATTAAAAATTACTATATGAAGCTGTTCGAATGTGTAGTTGTGAAGCAAATAAAGCAATGGATACCTGTTAGTATGGGTGATATACTGTATATACCGCTGGCGTTGCACCGGGAAGGCCCAGGTTCGGCGCTCGGGAGTTACTTATGAGATGTCTTCGAAGAACATCCGGCCGGACGGGCCATGGCCAGAGACGTGAGCTTCAATACCCACTGGCAGGGAGCACAGATTCGGAGCACTCAGCGAGACCTATATTACCAACGGCACGTCGTGTTCGCGAACAAGTCACAAGACCATGGTTAAGGGGTCGAAAAGAACAGAAGTGGCTTCAACAATGAAGAGGAATCATGATCTTACCCATGTCCTCCAAGCTGCCACCCCCTCCCCTCCAATTCTCATTGCCATGCCGCGAACGACCCGAGCCTCGGCGGCGTGCCCGACTCAGTCTCTAGTCCACGGGTAGGTATGTAAGTACGCAAAAGTAAATTTGTGCTGAAAGACGCGTGGCTTCAACGTTCTTGCCGCTGGATCAAGAAGTATGTTATGATTGTGAATTCCAGAGGTGCTTCTGGTAGGATCTCACACAGGAACTCATCATCCACCACCGGCTCAGAATGCGACTCTCCAGCGCTCGTTGTCGCCTTATCGCCTGCCCTTTCCAGCATCCCTAATATGGGCTGCGACACAGAGCCACGATGCCGAACCTTTGGTTCGAACTTGACTCATCGGCTTCGTTGACGGAACCCTCAAATCCATTCTCAATGGCGAGCCAAGCACTTCGTGATCAGATCGGCATCAACC
This sequence comes from Dendrostoma leiphaemia, assembly GCA_026120015.1. NCBI lineage: Eukaryota > Fungi > Ascomycota > Sordariomycetes > Diaporthales > Erythrogloeaceae > Dendrostoma > Dendrostoma leiphaemia. The sequence continues at coordinate 55,690 of JALRMF010000292.1, read as the reverse complement.
CACGAACCATCTTTCTCCGTCGGTACCACAGACAACTCGTACGTGGATCTGAATGAGCCTGCCGACCAGAGCAGATACCCAAGAAAGACGTCCGAGTTCTCGCTGAGACGTGGAAACGTCAGTAAAAAGGCTCAAGAGGAAGTGGTAACATCAGGTGAGCGAGGGGACACATTATACATACTCCATATACTGCAGCTCTTGGCAGACACACGGCTCGCAGGAATCCGTACTGCCACCCCCTGTCTCGGTGACGAGGGCTTGTCTGCCACGCTCCCTCAGCCACGCGGCCAGCGGCTCCCACGCTTCCGAGACCCCGCTGGTCACGCAGTGGCTGCTCGTACCGCTCCCGTTGGCGTCCAGGTACAGGTGCACGTCAAACACCAGGCCCGCGGTCGACCCGTCGGGATTCGCCACGCCGGCCAGCGCGTCGCCGCTGCCCTTGTGCACCAGATAGTACGGACACTGCCACCCGCTGCCGGGGAGAGAGATGTACTGCGTCGTGGCGCCCGCGTTCCTGATGGCCGAGACGGCTCCTTGGACCGAGTCGGCCCAGCTGGTAGCGGAAGTCATGTCGTGAGGCTCATTCATGATGCCAAACCAGACCCTGTCGTCGCTGGCGTAGTTTGAGGCGATCTGGCCCCAGAGATCGGCAAAGTGCTCGTTCGAAGGGCCGTCCCCTTCGCTGATGACGGTCCCATACCACCGCGCGTAGTTGTGCAGGTCTATGATACAGTATGCGCCGGTGGACAGGCAGCTTTGGACGAGATCATCGTAGCAGTCTAAATGCTCGGGATTCAACAAGCCGCCGAGGGTGTTGTTCGTCAGATACTGCCAGGAGACTGGGAGGCGGAATATGTTGAGGCCGTCAGAGCTTGCAAAATGCGCCATCTGTGAGGCGCCGTCTTTGCTGGGGTCATGATCGTAGGTCGGTGGCACATTGAGCATCGGAGGGTCAATGTTCATGATGTCGCATGAGCCTTGTTTGTCGCTAATATACGTCGGTAATTCGTCAGTAGGAGGCTTGGAGAGGGTGTGGTGCTCCTTGATGTCCAAAGAGCATCGCACCTCACGCTCTGTCTGTAACCTGTCAAACACTCACCAGTCGAACTCGAAGCCTGCCACGTTGACTCCAGCAAACCGTGTCATGGTCTTGTTGTTTGCTTCTCGAGTATGCACGTGTCTCGACTGGTTTGAGAATGAGGTTGTGCCCAGTGACTTGCTGTTTGTGGCCCCCAGAGCGAGGGACGTCGCCAGCAGGGGCCAAGTCCATAAAGAGAGTGGAAGCATCTTCTTTCATTTCAGCTTTGCAGAGTATCGGGAATGTTGGATTGACGTGATTGGAAGGTTTCGATCCAGGATGCGTTGGGCGTGCTCTACTTGAGTCCGGGCAAAGACAGAGTAGCTCACGGGGAACTAGGTGACGTTCCACGCTACCCTTTTGCATCAGTGTTTGTGTGATGAAGTCGGGGAAAACCCCCTGCGTCGGTGAATTTTTCAATTCACACAACTGTTGCCCTGGCAGGACAACGGTGCCATTCATACCTAGGTATTCAGGAAAACATTAATAACATGGGTGAATTGGTGAGGGGTATGGATGAGGGTAGCTGATACCGACCCTTGAGAAATCCCATGGGATCGTATCATCAAAAGTCTCGCCTCTTGTTTCTCTCCAGCCAGCCTGGCTACCTAGGTATTCATTTCAAAAGGGTAGAATTATGTGACCAGGATGTCTTGACCTTTGAATATAACATTGAAACCCTCGAATCAGCAATTGCGCCTCCCGCGAAGTATGCAAATGCCAGTGCTGTACCCCTTGATGCTGCGCCATTCAAAGGCTTCCTCCTATAAACCATGCGCATTTGCGCGTATGCGTGAATTTTCTGGTCCGCAAGATGCCTCTTCACATCTTTTTGGATCCCCGTCATCACTTACAATTCTACGCCGAGAGTCCTTATGGACATGACCAAAGAAAAGCTCTCCATGCATGTGAGAAGTTCTGACCACTCAAGTGGCTGCCACCAGCTTGTTGTTCTTCACTTTGGGCCAAGTGCTGAATGCCACTGCCCCTCCAGCCTCCACCGCAGCTTCGTACGCATTGAAGATCGTCTCCTTATAGAGACCGTCTCCGGAGTCCGCACATGATGCGTCATGCGACTCACTATAGGATCCAGCAGAGTCTGGTCACTCTGCAGCACTCTACTGCTTGGAGGCCTCGGCATTCAGCTAATCTGACAAGGCTTGAATATCGGCCGCGAGACTTTTCATATCTTCATTGAAATCGGTGCGAGAGTTAGCCAATTCCTGACCCATGGGCCATGGCTGCGGTAAGGTCGAGAGGCTGCCGAGGTGATATTGAGTATCATCGACGGCGATATGCCTCATTCACTCGCGAATGGAGAGCCTGCGCCTCTTGTGACCAGCTCAACATCACTGATGTTCAGTGGTTTTCATTCGGCCAGTCTGCCTGGGTCTCAACATTGAGATATCTTCCGAGATCCCGTTGCGGTGAAGCGTCCCCCCGGGATCACCTAGGTAGTGCTTGGGGAAATTTGTGATTGTGACGACTCACCCATGAGCCCGTAGAAACGTTCTCTGTCGAGCTTCCCGCATTGACTTTCTTCCTCTCGCAGACGTGCAATTGACCTGTAACTTCCATTCACTTGTCAGTGCCGAGGACCTCAGGACCCTCAAACTTTGCCATTGCCCTTCTTCACTTGCATTCCTATCCAGATACGCTTGTAAGGTGCATACGTACTACGTAAGGGCTCGTTGGGTTCGGATAATAGGCCCTGTGCTCATGATCTACGGAATGCCTAGTCACAGGTGACTCTTGTTATATATATATATATATATATATATATATTGACGCCAATAATTCTTTAAAGTTTGACGTGTCTTCGCCGCAACATCGCACCGCCCGCGGTAGAGCGGTGGACAGCTCCAATTTGTTTCCCTTGGCGATTGTCAGCCCTGGAACGCGACCCCTGACCCAAACATTCAAGGTTGCGACTCTACATAGACAGTACGGAGTACATAGCGCAGTAATATCCATAGAGCGGCATTCTCGACAACCGGACGAACATGGTCGTGATCCCGCGGCAGGGGTCCCCAGCGCACAAGCCCACTATTCCCCATATGCTGTGTTACGGCATTGTGAAGAATTCAACAGCAGCCCCCCACTGATCGTCGCTTTCCTGCGTCATTCCCAGGAGCCTCGTATTGCGCCCGGTTAGGGAAAGAAATATGTGCCTTGGGCGTCGTCGCGGTCAGCACCTCGAGCTGGCATTGGAGCCAATGGAGCTAGCTACTACTCCTCCCGCTCTACCGCGCGCCCCTACCTGGACCGTGACTTCTACACGGTAGTCTGGTGGCCTCGGGAGCCGTCTCTTCATAAACCACGTCGTTCCAACGCTAGCGACATCTCCACTCTGCTGCGAGTCTCCTCATACCTTCTTCGTATCGTGCCCGGCCCTTCTCTAACCAGAAGACAACCAGTAGGTATGCCGTAGCCTAGACTACTTCTTACAGGCGCACACCTGCTGCCTACGTTCGCCCCTCCACGCCTCGCTCGAGACTGTACGCGCCGACCGCATCGAGCCCCGGCGCCGCACCCGGCACGATGGCTCCCCGTGCGGCCCCGGCCGCTGGGGACACCCGGAGCCACAGCAGCTCTCAAGAAGAAGATCAACATGCGTTCTCTTCATCATCGTCGCGAGGCGCAGATAATGCAGCGGCGACGTCCGGATCCGAGGCCAGGACCAAGAAAGAGCAGGAACAGAACAATGCCGCCGCGGCGGATCCCGCGGAGGGGCCGGGCTTTCTTGGGAAAATAATGGACAAATTGGGCCTCAACTCGATTATCCTCATGGGAATGTTCAAGGGCTCGGTGGCACCTCTCATATGCATAGCGATATACCAGGCTGCCGCAGTCAGGCAGATTTTGACGACTCTAGTACGTCTTATTGCCCACCAGAGCCTTCAACTGCTCCCATACTACCTCGCGAGCCGTGTCTAGCTGACCACGACGACCGCGCAGGGCTACCTTCCAGCCATCATATCGGTCTTGTCCCTGGCCGTTCTCCCTCGTGGCAAGTTCATACAGAACATGGTCTTGAACCTCTTCTCGATAGGGATCGGGGCCGCCATGGCCGTGTTGATTGTGTGGTCCTCGGTCCAGGCTCGGCTCCAGACTTCCAACCTGGAAGAGATGGCGCAGTACATTGCAACACACGGCCGCGCCCCATACAACTCGAGCCAGAGCGCGGTGTGTGGTGTCTGGCTGTTCTTCAACATCTGGGCCGTCAACGTTGTGAGGGCTAAATATCCCGCTTTTAACACTTCTTGTATTCTGTATAGCATCTTCGTCAATATCGCCAGTACCTTCGGACCTGAATTTCCGACTGTGGCAAGGGCTGAGGCTTTCGTAAAGCAGCTACTCATCGCCATGTTGATAGGTAAATACTGTCGCCGCCCTCGCGCCTGAGGTACCCACTGTGGGCTGCGAATACTTCAGATCATATCGACTGATCTTCGTTGCAGGACTTGCAGTTGGAGCGGGCTGCTCTCTATTTATTTTCCCTATTTCTACCAGGCAGATTGTCGTCAAACAGATGGGCGGCGTGCTTGGGCTGTTCAAGAAGGCCATCACCCTGGAGAAGCAGTACCTGCAGGGCCTCGAGAAGGCCGACATGTTCACCGTCGAGATCACCGAGACGGCGACGGGCAGTCTCGAAGACGGCAAGAAGCGCAGCAAGAAGGACAAGGGACCACCCCTGACGGAGGAACAGAAGACGGCGATGGCTCTCAGGGGTGTGCTCTCTGCCTCGAGGGAGCTGATGGGCAAGATTTACGCCGACCTCAAGTTTGCCAAGCGCGATGTCGCCGTTGGCCATCTGACCCCGCAGGACTTTGGACACCTTTTCGATCTCATACGCGGCTTTATGATACCAATGACGGGGATTGGCGTCATAATGGACATCTTCCAGGTCCGTTTGCTCCTTGCAATAGCTCTGGCAGGAGGAAGAGAGTGAGCTGCGTCGCCAAGTGCTGACTCCCATTCTAGAAAGTCGGAAAAGAACGAGGGTGGGATGGAGGTGAAGGATTGAGTGAGGAGGAGCAACGCATCAGCAGTATCCTTCAAGACGCTGTCGACAAACAGGACTCACAGAAGGTTTGGAACGATATCATGCAACAGCTCCACGAGCCCTTCGAGATCCTATCCGAAGCTCTACTCGAAGGCGTCGACCATGCTGGTATCTTGATGAAGTTCTCTCCGCAACCCAAAGATCAGAAAGCTTCGTCCAAGAAGAAAGCTCGTGCCAGCGCTGGCGTTGACGCTGACGTCGAGGAAGAGGCTGGTGGCCTCAGTCCTGGTGAGGTTGGATTCTCTGAGGTTATCCGGGCGAAACTTGACCTGTTCAACTCTCGCAAAGGCGAGATTCTTCGGATCTGGGCCAAGGACAAGGGCCTCCTGAGGCACGGTAAGCTTGAAGACTGGGACGATACGCAGCTGGCCGAGAAGCGCCAGAACGACCAGATACAGCTCTTTGTGGTTCTCTACCTCGAGAAGCTGGTGAGTTCAAGTCAAGCTCGTCAGTGGGGCATCGCATGAACTAACCCTGCCTCCCACGGATCAGATGCAAGACACGGGCGAAGCCGTCATGGACTTCGTCTCGTTCGCTGAAGAGAAACACCACGACGGCTCGATCACCCGAACACGGATTATAGCCCCGAGCCTGCGCCGACTGAAAAAGTGGGCTGTCAGCGTCTTCCGGAAGGACGACTCGACAGCCGAAGACGCGCCTGATGTCCAGGAACAAGGGGGCAACGTGGTCTTTGTCGGCGCAGCGTGGCTGCACAAGAAAGACCCAGAACACCTCCCTGCGAAGGATTTCCTCGAGAAGATCGGCAATGGCCTGAGAAACTTTTCGGATTTCTTCGGCTCTTCAGAGTCTCTGTTCGGGCTCAGAGTCGCTATGGCCACCATGAGCATCGGGATCGTCGCTTTCCTCGAGGCTTCTCAGAGGTTTTTCATCGAGCAAAGAATTGTGTGGGCACTTATCTTCGTGACGATAGGCATGGTTCGTATCTTCCAGAATCTTTCCTGAACTTGTGGGACCGCTTCGAATGACGGTATCTCTGGCGCCCGAGGGCGCCCGAAAACGCCCCCCCCCCCCTCTATTTTTTTTTCGTCACTAAGAGAACAAGACCAGCAATCCCTCTAACAGTTCCACAGACCCAGACTTCTGGCCAATCAATATTCGGCTTTCTTCTCAGAATCGTTGGAACCGCCATCGCAATGGTAAACTGCTATATCATTTGGTATATCGTTGACTCAAATCTCCCGGGGGTCCTCGTTTTCCTTTGGCTGTTCACATTCATCGAGTATTACTTCTTCTTCAAGTATCCGCGCTTCATTCCCAGTAAGTAACTCAAGGGAAATCACCATCATCTAGGCTGTCCCGGAGCCAAAACTGCACCGTTCAGGGCGATTACCCTCTTGATTCTGGCACCTACGAGCCAATGTACTAATCGGCGGTCGACAGTGGTAATGATCATTATTGTCACTCAGGTAAAGCGATTTTTTGGAACCTTGTATAATCTTCTGATCTGACAAGTTGTCCATACAGTACCTAATCATAGGTTATGAATTGCAAACTCAAGCATTAGGACTGGCGGCATCGACAGCTACCGGGCAGGTCTACTATCCGTACGTTGCATATCCGGCGCAGCTCAACCATCGCGCGTGGCGCACAAATGAGAGAGGCAGAGTGACTGATGTTGAAACAGGCTTTACGAGCTTGCTCCGTATCGTCTCGCGACCTACTCTGCGGGCGCCTTAGTGGCCTTCTTCTGGACGGTGTTCCCTCGGCCCTTGACCGATAGGACATGGCTTCGCAGCGACCTGAGCGCAACACTTTATCTGCTGGCCAACTACTCAAGCGTCATCTACACAACCATGCGGACGAGGCTGACCGAAGACCTCGGCTCCCAGGAGGTTCAGGGCTCGGCCGCACACAGCCTCTTCAAGGTCAGACGAAAGCTTTATGGGAAACTGATGCTCCTGATCCCATCTATTCAGGCGCACACGAATTTCCAGAGGTTCGAGCCCAGCATAGGAGGCAAGTTCCCTGCTGCACAATACCAGGACTTGTGCCACCGATGCACACGGTACGCTGCTCTTCCCTGGCCATTCCTGTCAAAGTGCTTGGTCCATGCTGACTGACTGGTGGTGACGTGGCAGCATGATGAACTACTTCACACTCATGTCCTACGTCTTGTCGTCCGCCCCCAAGGGACCCATCGAGGAGTCTGACAGAGCCTGGATGCGTGTCCTGGACGACGTCTTGGACGAGGTGACTCCGGTACACATGCAGATCCTGTCGACACTCACGCTCCTCTCCAACGCTCTCATGTCGGGCCACCCCCTCCCGCCGCTCATGCCCTTACCAAAACCCTACGAGCTGACGCGCCACCTCCTGAGTCTGCCCCCGAGCGAGCCCGAAGGGGAGGACCTCCGCAACAGGGCCGCGTCGCCCTCGTCGCTGACCTCGGCCCCCTCCTACCCCGTCCTGCGGGACTCGTCGTCCCGGCGGAAGGGGCCCAAGCCCGGGGGAGGCGGCGGCGGCGGCGGCGGCGGCGGCGACAACAACAACAACAAGAGAGACTCGTCGCACCTGAGCGCCATCTCCGAGCCGGAGGCGTGGAACCTGCTCGACGCGCGCAACATGGAGCAGAAGGGCTACACGGAGTTTGCGGTCCTGCAGGTCGCGAGCACGCTGATCCTGTCGGAGCTGCACGGCCTCGTCGAGACCATCCGGGAGCTGGTAGGCACGGTCGACTTTTCCTTCCGGATCGAGCATGGTGGCCGCAGCGATACGAGCCTTGAGAGTGCGGTCAGGGTGGGCACGTGGGCTTCACGAGCTGAGGCTCGTCGGGACAGTACCCGGCAGCCTGGCGGGAGTGGCACCCGGGGAAAGGGCAAGAATGACTAGACACGGATGGGTAGGGTTTGTAATAAGGCACATCACTGTGTTCAGATGTTCATATTGCATGTGCGAGATAGTAATACTACCTACCCCAGGTGTGTATATTGCCCGACTATGGTTCGTGGGAATGCTAGGTGCAACGTCACAGCTCGCTTTCGGTATAAAGCCTGACTTTCATCCTCAGTCAAGAACTACCAAGATTTGAATGGGGTGTATATTTGGCGTCTGTGCTATCTCAGATGAACCATAACGACACACATGATGCACCAGAATATTAAACTTGATTTTCAAAGGATTTCAGATCCATCTAGCGACATGTAAGGTGGAGCAACATCAAAGCCTTCAGAAGGGTATGCAGAAATATTAAGGCCATGTCATCTGAGACGCCCAAAGACGTTACTCAAAAGTCTTTCAAGAGCACAGAATCCACGAGATCTGTACGGCGTTGAATGTGTGAAGATGGCACAGCGAGACTAAAAAGATTGAATTATTTCCAAGTTTGGCTACAAGAAGTTCGGCACCTCTCGATAGAGCCGTGCGTCAGATCTTTAAGGCAAATCATCATTGAATCAAGAATTATGAGCTGTAAAGCTGGGAGGAAGATGGAGCATGATTCTATGACTCTGATCCAGGCCCCAAAAGCCACAAATGAAGCACGGTACAACGTCTCCAAGTACACCTGGAAGCATCGACGCATTCGCAACCCAAATCTCGGAACCTGCCACCACATCGTTCGATTTGGAGACACAGATACAGGGCCCAGGTTGAGGCTGTTTATGTAGTGCTGCTCCTGGGGGGACCACTCTTGAGACTCAACTATCCACTGAGAGCCTCGACTCTAGTTGACCCTGGACCAGAGGAAGAACGTGAGGCGCATGGGAGAGCTGAGCTGTCAAGACGCGGGAACGCCGTCCTTACTGAACAGACTGAAGAGTTTCCAGCTCTACGAGCATCTCGATGTCTTCCAAGCACGTCAGCAAGCCTTGAAGACTAATGACGCACACTGTCTGTAGATTTCCATCAACGAAACACCGTTGGTTCAAGCGATTCCCAGACTTTTCGGGGGCAGGACGCAATGCCACAGGCACGGGAAGGCTCTAGTAGATCCACGCTGCCCGAAACTATCCCAAAGATCACAACGAACACGCCAGTCTGGACGGGGGAATGCTGCCATGAGTTATCGACAGGCCACCGCTGGGAGAGCCAGAACAACGCAGGCGGGGGGCGAGGCTGGCCATGGCCGGCCCCCCCCCCCCGAGTCAACTTCATGGGAACTGCCGTCTGGCTCATGCCTTCGCAGCGCCGCGCCGGGACCGTGGTCGTAATCGTACCGGCTCGGGGGCTCACAAAAAGCGTGGTGCTCCTCTGTATAATGGCATCTCAGCTCGATGATCGAGAGAGAGAGAGACGTCATCGGTCTGCCGACGTGTCTGCTCGGCACGAAGGCGTGGCCAAGAGCAGCAAGCAACACGAGCAAGATGTTGGGTTGGTCGACGTCCCGAAGGACGTCGGGCCAGCATGAAATTCACTGGTACCGGTGTGCCCGACGACTGGCATTCTTTGGGCAATAGAAACTTTGCGGTTGTGTGCCCAACACAAATCGACTGGGTCTCGATTACCGTCCAGACCTCCTACCTCACAGGGCCTTGGAAGTTGTGAAAAGGTTGGGTGTGGAACGAAGTTCTTTGTTCAGGGTCCAGCTGGTCTGTTACCGTCTGGCATCGTCCATGTTGGTAAGGCTGTACCCACGGCACCTGACGGCCTGACAGAATTCGTCGAGGCGGGCCCTCCCTGTTGGCAATCGGGCATCAAGTGAATTTGATAATCTCCCGCATAAGCAATGCGGCGTCTGGCTGGCTCCATGGCTCACAGAACGGGCTAGACGACGAGGAATGTCCATGTTTCTGGCGGCCCCGACCGTACGGATGCTGTTCCAGGATTGGAGGGGGGGGGGGCGGTCCTCCCTTCGAACGCGCAACCTCTTCGTTACTGACAACACACATAGTGCATTCCAGCCTTTGGTCGGCATGACTCTCAAAGCCGCCTGATACTAACGTACTTTCTGGCATGTGCGTGGGATGAACGACCAGGCCCGAAGTGATGGACACAGGTGAGGGAACGAGGTCTCCTTCGAACACAGGTTCGGGACTAACGCGTTGCAACACATCGGATTCGGTGAGCCCAAACGGGGCACTGGCCACCTCACCAATACTGACTCTACTTGCCCAGCCGCCTGCCCAGCCGGTTCCTGGGGCTGAAGGTTTGCTGTCTTGAAGTGTCTTTCCACATGAGACGACAGTATCAGACTGGCGATTGCCTACCAGTCAGCCACCCCTCTGCGCCGGAGCCGAAGAAATGCCGTCGGATCTGGCCCTCGACAGCCGCCAGCCTTCTAAATAAAGACACTAGGGAGAGCCACGCCTGCCGGGATGCGTTGATACCCTACCTCCAGAGTCTCGCAGCGATTTGGTGGTCCTCGGTAGCGCATGTTTGAGAGGGAGAGAGAAGGATGGCGGTGTGTTCTGCCCTAGACCTACGGTCTGAGCAATATCACGGACCAGTAAGTTACATTGTGCCCGACTTCATCCGGAAACAAAAGCGGGCCAGCGATCTACAGGCTCCGGCAGCGTACTAGTCAACCAAAACCCAACCAAGAGCTGCACGGCGCTGACTGAGGCGCCGCCGCCGCCGCCGTACGGACGCCGGTGACCGCTCGCTTGTATATCCGCTGAATGAGCTGGACGGGCTGGCAAGCCCCTTTGGGTTCTCTAGTGCACGTGGAGAGTCTATGTTGCTCAGATTGACAGGCCACCACGAGTCCTCGACCGAGGCAACGCTAGGCCGCTAAGTACAAGCGGCGAGGATTTTTCATTTTTTCCCCTTTTTTTCATGCCACGACGAGTGAGCGTTGGGGCCTTGCTGACTTATGCACACAACAGGGCTAAAGGGCCCAGAGATTCAGCGATGGCCACTCGGCAAGCCGAGAGGTCTTCTAGCCCGAAGGTTTCCCCAGGATTGTGGAAAGCTTCTACCGCGCCCTAGTGTCGCACCAGCAAAACGATTGGGAGAGCAGGAAAAAAAAAAAAGGGGGAAAAAGAAAAGGGGGCGGCCAGAGTCCCATTTCTGGAACACCAAGGCGCGTCTGCATTTCTGTTTCAGGCAAAAGGCACAAAGGGGACCGACTGACTGTGAGCACTCGTTATGTGAGAGGCAAGGTGCCGGGCCGCGCTGGGGCCGGCGGTCTGTCGTTTGTTTCTCGAGGGAGCCGATACAGGACAGAAAACCCTCGAGCCCTGGCAACACATGACATAATAAGGTGGCGCGATTGGCGCCAAAGCTTCTTTGGACTGTCAGACTGTGGACTGTCCGCCAGATAGATGGAGCCACAGCGGCGGTGGGGTCTCCCCAGGTTCGGCGATTGGGGGGGGGAGGGGGAGGGGATGGGACACCCCAGCACGCCCAGCCTGTGGCTGGTACTTTGTAGTCAGGGCGGTGGGAATCTGGGGCCTTGAATACTGGGGCGTAGGGCTACAACATCGGCCAAGTTAGGCTGTACGGAGACTAGCATCGGTATCTACTGCGTAGTGCCCGACTCTGTCGGTGTGGGTAAGTGAGTAAGTGATCGTCGGTGATTGCCCAAAACATATTCATACAAGTTGAGACGAACAAAGGCCTACTCCTCGAGCTTGTGGCTGAGAGCATCTACCACACACAGTACAGTAGGGACATGTTTCGCCGGCCGGGTCTTTGTTTGGGCTGCTGGGCTTGCGCCGCGACTGGTAAACGTGGTATACCCCATCGTGGCAGCAACAAGGCTAGTAATACTGATTCATGCGTACACCTCCTGCTCTGTCCTTGACTCCTTGGGCTTTCTGGAAGGTCGAGGCTAGCCCGAAGGTTCAAGGTCCTCCCACGCTGCGGACACCGAAATTTCAGCATTGATTAATGCAACCTCGCCCACCGACAGAAAGGCGAGGCGACCAATGCTGGAGGGCGATGCGTGAGCAGCGCACATCTGGATACTGATGATGTGGGATCTTTCTGTTTCCTTCTCCCAGTTCCCCCCCCCCCCCTTCCGGAGAATATCGGCCAATCTTGCGGCCATGTCACGGGATGGACGCGTGGTGGAAATAAAAGAACGTCAGCCCGGGAATGTCTGATGTGTCCGGTGTGCAGACCGTTGCGATTTGCGAGCAGCAGAAGGAGGGGGTTACGACCCGTCACCTGCAGATGCGTGCCTTCCCGTGCCTTCCCGTGCCAAGAACCGGCACTCGTGACGTACTGCACATTGTATTGGGACGAGGGGCAGTGGGGCGAGGGGAAGCGGTGCTCGAGCTTATATCTACATAGAGTCGGAGCGGTGCTACAGTAGTTCGGACCAGACGGCACAAGCAAATCCAGTTTTCCAACCTCGCCTGGTGCAGATCGAAAACCTTCAGCTATAGTTCAGAACGAGCTCACATTGTACACAGTACGGTCTGGGTGCCGAAAGGGGCTGAACACCAATCACCTGGTGCCGGTGAGAGAGTCATGGGGAGGCGTCGTTTGGTTGGGGTCACGAGGACGCCGAGGACGCGGCACAGCATCCTGTTCCCACACAGCCAACATGGGGTCAGAACCCAAAATGTGCAGTAGTGCACAACAGCAGTGAGACATGCTAGTGGACCGGGGCGAGATGCAAAATTCCAATAAATAATTCCCCAACTAAGCAGCACACACGGGCAGAAGAAGCACAGGTGCTGGGGATGGTAGATTGCTGTCTACTGTGTAGGGCAGTCGCCTCACCTGTTGCTCACCCCCACTATTCCCAAGCAGGAAACGCAAAGACGGCGGTCATGTCGGATCAGGCGGATCCATCGGCATTCAATCGTTCTGACAGCCTGGATGCATCATAGTGCAGTACACAGTAGACGCAGGTGAAGATCTTGGCGGGATGCCAGGATGCACGCTTTGGGGCCTCTGTAGGTGGCAAGTGCCGGAAGGTGTAGCAACGACACCCTAACCCTCGAGGTAGAGGTACGTCAGAGCTAACAACAGATCGAGACTAGGGTAGAGAACCTGCTAGTGCAAATGTACCTTGCAGGGATAGGCTGCCCCGCTACAGCATCCGGCACTTGGGTGGAAACCCACCCCACACCACTAGGCTGCTGACTGCTTGAGCTTTCTCTTCTGCTGTGGTAATGTGCAGTTTGGCATTGGGGAAGGAAGAGTTGACGACGGAATCTGCAGCTTCCAAGTTTTTGTGCCATGAACATCGTTCGTCATAGTAGGCAGGCCTGACAGGCAATATGTCCGGATTGCCTGTGCTGTAGGACTTACACAGCCAAGTATAGAGGCGCCCGCCATAAGTTTTGAAATAAGCGAGCCTTGGCAAAGTAGGGATATGGCCCCTAGATCTACTTGCAGTATTATATTATATTAAAATAAAATATCCTTATTATTATCCTTATTATTAATTGCCTTGGTGTTTAGTTTTATATAATTAAATGTTGAAAGTATTTATTGCTTTTGTAAGCTAATAAAGCTTATTTCTTTCTTTTTTATTTCTTTTTTTAATATATTTATTGCTATTATTGTAACGAATAATTTGTTTTATATGCTAGGGCACTTTTTTAATAAAAGCACGTAACTTTTCCATCTTAAACGACTTCTAATAAGCCCGCTAAAACTTCTCTCCCTTAGTTTAATTTTCTAGCGCCTTCTTCTTTATTATATGCTTTTTTATCTCTGGCTACGCTAGCTTAATTATGTTTAGATTTGGAGAGTTTCTAGGCTAAGGAATTTTTTTAACGCTAGCAGCTTTAAAGATTGTAGCTTAGGCAGAGTAAGCGTAGCTAGGCGCTTTGTTTTTTTAAATTAATGCTTTTAGGCTAAGAGACTAAGCAAACGAAATTAGCTTATTAATAAGAATCTCTTTTTGATATTGATATTAGTCAACGCTAATGCCTTTTTTTCGTTATACTAGCTTTTTTATCTTTTTATATTAATTCTAATATTGATGCTAGGCATAGCGAGAATTAGTTTTCTTTGCTGCTATATATCGTTTATCTTTAAGCTCTTACTACTTTGTTTTTGCTATTGGCTTAAAGGCAGCATTTAACTCTTTAAGCTTTTTCTCTGCTAGTCTTTTTTTTGCTGTTATTTTTAGCTTTTAAACGTAGCAAAGACCTTTTCTCTCCTATAAAAAGCAGCTTTAAAACATAAACTTATAATATTCTTTTCAACGCTTTTAAATATAGCTTTTTATAATATATTTCTCTCTTATACGCTAGATTTAGTAGCCTCTTTGTTATACACCTAAGACAATAGTTGTTTTGTTAAACTAAACAACCTTCTTCTAGTCTTTAAGGGTTTAGTAGCGCTGTTTAAAATACTAAGCTAATTGTGCCGCCTTTATCTCTAGCGAAAGGCCAAACTTTCTTGTTAACTTTGTTTTATTTATATTGGCATCTTTAAGGATTTGATAGATTATTCTCAATGAAACGCTGCTTTAAATAGCTTTAGCGATAAGATCGTAAAACATTTCTTATCTATACTAGTTTTTTTAAACCAAGTCAAAGACTTCAGAACTTTGTTTACTACGTACGAAAGGATAACTAGGCTAAGGAGCATTTTTAACGTAAAGATCAAAGATTTAATATAGTTATTGGTAAGGATCTTAGCCAAGATTAATGGCTTTAAGCCACCATTGTTGTTAGGTTTGTTTAGAGATTCCGCAAATTTAATAAATTATATTGTAATTAAAGTTAACGGCAAGAAGACTAAGGACTTAAGCTTTCATTACAATATAGTATTTTAGTGCCATTAAGTTAAAAATAAGGGGTTGTAGGAGAAAAAGTAAAAAAAACTCGTAAGAATTTTTCAGCATTTGTTTTGCTAGAGAGCCCCTGCCAAAGTGGATAACCAAGGGTTCCCCCAGTCGTGCCAAGGCTCGCTTATTTCAAGACTTATGGCGGGAACCTCCGTACTGCATTACTACATAGTATTTGCACCTGGACCACTGCAATTGAATGCGCTACGTCTTCACTTCTGTGCCTCCTACAACAATTTCTCTCTCCAGGACAGCTGGTCCCCGAATTCCACCTCATGCTACTTGATTAAGTACTTTGTCTATCCCTGGGCCCCCTACTCCATCGATCCCCCCGCAAGTGCTGTGAATCCGCCCGCACTGAAACTGCACGAACCAATCATCTCATCTATCCCCCCCCCCCATACACTCCCAGCCCGTGCGACGCCGACACCGAAATCACGAAGACTTCGAGACATCCCCGAAGGCGCGAACGCCCCCGCATTGCGCCTCTAGCACCAGTCGCGAGCCGGCCGGCCACCTCTTTCACACCCAATCCTACGGCGTCAAGGCCAGACGACGTGGTATTTTGGGAGGGCCAGAGAACTGCCTGCCGCCAGGTTCGACAGGTAATAAGACGACAGTGCTCGATACCGAATCCGAATTGGGCAGACCGTCGCGTTGCGGCAGCGCGCGATTTAGCCCCAGCAGTGCGAGCATTCTCCGTGCTGTTCCCGTCGTTCCCGGAGCCGGAGCGGGCCTGGCGGGCCCCCCTGCTGGTCAAGTGGTGTGGCTGAAGTGCTTCCAAGGCACTGGGTCATGCGCATCATACACTCACCCACCTAACTTGGTTTTTCCGGCCCGGCAAACTAGACGGCGCGGCGCGGCGCATTGCTGACAGGCACAAGCAATTTGCCTCTGGCTGCTGCTTCTGCCCGTTGGCTGTCGTTGGTCCATGAACTCATAAGAGCCCGGCGTAGAGAGGCATGAAATATTGCGAGACACCTGGCAGATAAGGCAAGGTCACGCCTGCGGCCCCGTTCTTCTTCTAAACGGCCAGGGTTGCATCCGCCCTCCTGGAAGCTTCTCAGGACCGCCCACTCGGCAAGAGGCCCAAGAAACGCCCTTTCCCTGTCTCTCCAGGCTTCAGGCTGGTCATTGACCTCTGCGTTGTCATCTGGGCCTCCCAGGCGAGTCACCTTATCGCTGTCGTGTGCCTGTGTACCTCTCGTCCGCCCCGATCCCGTCGCATCCTGAGTGGCACCCGACCCATCTTCCGAACTTGGGATCCATCCTACCTCATCGCATCACCTTCCCGCCGCCCTGCTGTGTCCCCCCCATTGCTTGTGCGCCCCGCGCGATACCTGCGGTTGCCCCTCGGCGGGTTGTACCGTACATGTGCTCAGTCCACAACCTGCGACATACCTCTCTGCCTTGCATCGCATCTGGATCCTGACAGCACGGGAGGCGGAGGTACAACACACCCTACGATCTGCGCAAAATTAATTATGGCTTTATGATCCAGTTTCAGGGACCCCGTGAGTGTGCTTTTCCCGTTCCCCTTTCGCAGCCTGTCTCATGCACCCCGATGCCACACCCCCCCCCCTCCCCAGACTACTCAGTTGCCCGTCAACCGTGCTTGTTCTCCTCCTTGTGCGTTTCCTGACCCTCACTGTCTCGAACCCGCGTCTGTCCATCAAGGCCTTCTTCTCTTTCCCATGCTTCACTGGTTGGGATTCTCCTGCTTCTCGTCCGCCTCGTCCCCACCGTATCCGGCTACTCTTTCGCAGCGGAAGAGGGCCTCATCCCAAGACCGCCTCCAGCTGCGTCCAAGCAATCCCTTCCCACCCACATCCTTGATACCCTCTCGATATCGTCGACGGCCACAGCATCCTTACTCGACTGCAGGCGTGGTACGGGCCTCGAGATGCCCATCGCACTAAGGACTCATCGCATTCTTCCCTGCACCTCTTGTCATTCGATTTTTCTGGTTCATGAGTCGCCATGATGTCGGCCCCCAGAGATCTTGAGATAGCACAAAACTCATATTTGGAGAGGTCCACAGTCACAAGTACAAGTTGGTCACCACTACTCACCCGCCCTTCTCGTGCCTTACTCTTGTGTTTTCTCTCTCGCTGTTGTTCTTGTTGGATAGAGAAGCAGTCGGGTTTTTTTATTATTCTAACCGGCCATTCAAAATGGCTACAGGCGCAGATACTCGACGGCCTGACCAGCATCCGTATTACTACTCGTCGCGAGGCACCGTCTACTACACTCCTCGGAACACCGCTGATCGGCGCGCACTCCGCCGCGTTGCAGCCGCCAGCCCGAGCCTGCCGGCACCGCACATAGGGCCACGCCAACGCCGCCCCCACTCCATTCATATAGTCTCGTACCCGTCCGGATTCATACCTCACGACCTGCGACCCAGGGCGACATCCAGAGACCTCGAGAGGGAACGGAGAAAAGAAGAGCGGGAGCAAAAGAAGCGCACCGAGCAAGAGCAGCGCAGACGTGAAGAAGAGCGTAGGCGCCAAGAAGAACGCAGGAAGCGCGAGGACCAACAACAGAAGAGGAGGTCCTTGGCGTCACCATCTGGCGAGAAGAGGGTCGGCACGCTGTTCAACAAACTCAAGGCCGTCCTTTCAAACGATACCCAGCCGCAGAGAAGTGCAGCACCCGACGGCGCAGCGACTCCGACTCCGACTCCTGGACCACCAAGATCGCAGGCAAGGACGCGTGTGCGACCCGTTAGCTGGCTGAGCGTCACCAGCCGACTGTCCAGGGCAGAGGATAGTTTCGACGTCGACGAGCATCCGCCTTCGACTGCAACATCTTACCGCAGACCGACTACTGCACCGCAGGCTCCAAACCGCCAATACGCACCCATACCCAACGCCCCCCTCGCAGAATTGGCCCTGGCAGTCGCCCAGCCGGCCCAGTCGCCTGTCGAGCCCGTGAATCCGATCTCCCCAACCCCCTCCGGATCAGGTACATATTCGAGATCGGAGACCCGCAGATCGTCAGCACAAATTGTAAGGCGATCTGCACCTCCTGTGAGCCTCTCGGAGAACACAATGGTGGATATCTCGTTAAGAGGTCCGAATCTGGCCCACGGGTCGGGCATTGGGCTGGGAAACCCTCATCGTAACAGCTTCATGTCCGTCAGGTCCGCCAAGAGCGCTGTCAGCTCCTCTGTACAAGAGATCCAACAGCCGAAGCCGACTGCCTCCGGCAATGGGCTGTCGTGTACTATCCTTCTGGCTGAGCCAAACGTCTTCTTGACCGGGTTCGACCACGACGGTCACACGCGGCATGACAGCCACAACTCGACTGCTCTCCTGCGGGGAAAGCTGGCGCTGAACGTCTCCAAAAACACCAAGATCAAGTCGGTCACTCTGAAGCTGTTGGGCAAGGCGCGCACGGAATGGCCTGAAGGAATTCCGCCTCTCAAAGTGGACATGTACGAAGAGGAATCTTTGAGGACGCAGGCCTTGACTTTCTTCCACGCTATGCACGACGGCTGGGAGACTGAATATGGCAACCAGTGTATATACACGCTCAAGGGCAACCAGTCCAGCTCAAATATCGGTAGACCGACCTTGAGCCCCGGAGACTCGGGCTCATTGCAGCTAGGAGGTCGACCCCGGGCGAACATGACTGCGAAGGAGCTGAAGAAGCTGTCACTCCGCTCTGTCGAGTCGAGGAGTTTCGGGAAGGGAGAATCGCCGGCGGCGAGTCAAGTGCAGGCGAAGGGCTTCAAAGTCTTCTACCCTGGCACTTACGAGTACTCCTTCGAGCTCCCCATCGATCACCACCAGCTCGAGACCATCAAGCTTCAGTACGGTTCCGTCAAGTGGGAGCTTGAGACGACGGTCGAGCGTGCGGGCGCCTTCAAGCCTAATCTGCACGGAACCAAGGAGGTGACGATTGTGCGAGTGCCAGATCAGATGTCTCTCGAGACGTCTGAGCCAATCTCCATCTCACGGCAATGGGAGGACCAACTTCATTACGACATCATGATTTCCGGGAAATCCTTCCCCATCGGCGCCAAGATACCGATTGCTTTCAAACTCACACCCCTCGCGAAAGTGCAAGTTCACAAGGTCAAGATATTCGTCACAGAATCGATCGAGTACTGGACCAATGATAGGAAGGTGACCAGGAAAGACCCCGGGAGAAAGATCCTGCTGCTCGAGAAGACCGCAGGCAAGCCCATCGACAAGCAATTTGCGTCGAGTGAGCTGCGCATCCTCAGTGGTGGAGAATTGTCCCCAGACCAGCGTTTCCACGCTCGAGAGTCGGCCGCTCGGAGGAGGACAATAGACGCACAACGCGCCGGGACCTCGCCTCAGCCTCTCCCAGAGCCCACAGAAAACCTCCTGGGCGACTTGGATCTGGGTCTCGAGACATATTGGGGCTCAACCGAGATGGAGATGAACGTCCAGATGCCCACGTGCGAGATGATGGCCAAGGACAAGTCTCTCCGGATGCATCCCGACTGTAGCTGGAAGAACGTCAACGTGTACCACTGGATGAAGATTGTGATGCGGATATCCCGATTGGACCCTGATGACCCAGCAGGCAAGCGTCGGCGGCACTTTGAGATCAGCATCGACTCGCCATTCACGGTGCTCAACTGCCGTGCTACACAGGCAAATACCGCTCTGCCCCAGTACAACAGCCCCGAGGCGTTGGGCGATTTCCGCCTGCAGACCTCCTGCGGATGCCCTGACGCGAGGATTCTCAGCACGAGCGGAGGCATGAGTGCAGGGACGCCCGAGAACACGAGCGGCACCTCGATCGACAACGCCGCCCTGCCCATGCCGCCCCGGGCAGCGCACCTGCACACGTCATCACAGGGCATCAGCGGCCACAGCGGCACCTCGGGACCCAGCTCGCCCACCACCACGACATCAGCCGCCAACGGCAGTGCCAGCGCCGCCGCGGGTCCCAGCTCCTCGACGACGACGACGACGAACACTCCGTCGGCGAACCCTCTGCAGCGGGTGCGTGACCAGGACACCGGCGCTCGGCCCATCCACCTCATCCGGTACCCGTCCTTCGACCCGCCGCCCTTCCACGCTGAGAGCCCGCCCCCGCCCATGCCCACGCCGCCGCCCAACTACGACCTCGTCGTCGGCACTCCGAGCGTCGACGGCATGGCGGACTACTTCAAGCGGCTCTCGCACTACGAGGATCCGGTCGCGCAGGAAGGAGGAGAAGAGCAGGAGCAGCAACGGACCCCAGAGGCGCCCAGCTACTCGGCGGCGTCGGGCGCAGCGGCAGCAGCTGGCGGCGGCAGCTCCTTCTCCTCCGGGCACGCCAGCTCGTCCCGGGCGCAAGGGGAGGACGACGACGGGGAGGACACGGAGGTCGAGTCCGACTCGGACTCCGCGGACGAGAGGGCGCCCGCCCGGACCGTCAGCCGCGTGGGCACGGTGAACGTCGTTAACCCGCGCACGCCCGGCGGCGGGAGGCTGATGCCGAGCAGGAGCTTCGAGATCGAGAGGCCCGCTACAAACTTTACGCTGAGCATGGCGGGTGTGGTCAGCCGGAGGGGTGCGAGGACGACGAACGCCGCCGCGGGCCAACATTGACGCATGATGGGATGATTCAAATCAGAACATGATAGGATATTGATTGAGGGAAAAGAAAGGGGGACGGGGGATGTGTTATCAAACAAGCTGCCTATGATACCCACTTGGCAGAACACGACTGCTGGGAACGGATGACTTTTACGGACGTGATACCAGCAAGTACAACAAAATTGCCATTTAAGAACGAAATGTTGATACCTACCTACCCACAACGCGGGCGACCGGGTACGGAGTTGCTCAGCGCATCAACGGACGTTCGACAGATCGTTTCCTTTCCTTGTTCCATACATACATACATACATACATACCTACGTACCTAGGTACTCACCATCCAACGCTTGTGCGTGCATGGGTGTGATCACATCAGGAACGAGGAAAAGCAACTGGCATCGGGCGGCGGAGGCTTGGACCATCTGACAGGAAGGCAGGGGAGTGGGGTAGGGGTTGAACGCAGCGAGCGCTTGGTTTTTGTTTTGGAAATTTTTTTTTTGGGGGGGGGGGGGTTGGGTCTGGGTCGCATGAGCCTGACTTTGTAGAATGGCATTCTTTTTTTTTTTTTGAATATACATACCCTCGAATCAACCGGATATATACTGCAGTTTTTTTGATTCGCGTGTCTGCGCCTGGGCTGCATGCGTGGCAAATGTTCGAAGCCCGAATTCAAAACCTTGACACACACCGCGCGCTCCCCCAGCAGCCCCCTCCCCTCCCAACCAATCTGGGCACCTCTTTCTGTTTCCCTCACTGCAGAGAGGCAAGACGGGGACTCGGTGGCGTGCCGGTACTGCGACCTGAGCAGACCTACTCACCTACCTAGGTATGTACTTGCCGCCTTTCAAGACTGACAGCTGCCAGACCCGGGTAGGGAGGGTCTGGAGCTAAGCAGAAAGTCTTCACATAATCATCTGAACTTGAATTTGTCCTCATGATAGATGCTCGGTTCGCCATCCTCAAGTCGGGGTTACCTAGGTATGTATTATGTACCTTTCTTTCATTTTGAAAGACGGCATGACTTCCAAGGTTATGTAAGCGCTGGCACGTGATACCCCTGGTTTTGACCTCATCGTCTCGGGCCTGCGCCTCTCACAAGCTACATTGGAGTGAGTACATGGAACGTTGCCAAAACTCTGGTCTGCCCACGCCATGCCCTAGTTATTCAGATTAGGTGGCTCTCGAGGAAGTTGGAAGGCAGGAAAATGTGCAGGGCTTCTCGCACATCGCTGCGAAGTCCCCACCCCCTCGAGTGTCCTTGAAAACTCGGTTCGCATGGCATGAAAAGGTGGGAGGAAGAGAGGGGGGGGGGGCGGCGGCGCCGGCTGACGGACATCAGCAACACTGCAATGTTCAAGAGAACGCGCAAGATGTCAGATGTAACCGGGGAAGTCCGGCGGTAATTTCTCTTCCTTCGCGCTCTACGACTTTTGGCTTCAGTTTCTGGGGACTCTGGCCAAGGGCGCCACCCGGGGCGGGGGGGAGGGGGGAGGGGACGCGCCCCGGAAAGCTTCTCGTCTCACGGAGAGAATTCCAACCCTATCACGCCTGGTTGGTTGCCCACATTGAATGTGGGAATGTTTTCCAAGGTCGCAAACTGCTATTGTTGCTATTGAAACAATAAAAATGCGAAATGCCCGGCTCCAGATACGGCTAGCTTGGTATAAATTTCCACCTGCGGACCGGCCCCGAAAGAATGCCGCGGAGCAAGAATGCAGTGTAGAAAAAGTTTCAAAATATAAAGAATATGTTTTATTTCATTGTATTCTTGAATTTGCTTTTCCGGACATCATTGCACAGATTCTGTTCAACGCTTTTTGCTTTATAGAAGAGTTTTTTTTTGAATCTGATTACATTGTCCGTAGTCAACTGTAGAATATTTCGCAAATTTACTATTGTTGCCATCCCAACAATAGACTGCGAGACCGCCTCGCCACGGCTAGATGGATATAAATTTCCGCCCGTTGACCGGACGAACTACCAACGTCTTCTTCCGTCCTTTCCCAAGACACAGTCAAGATCGAATCGTTTCCTGCGTACGAACGTTTGTTCTCCTCAAGCTTTCATCGCGAGTCTCGTCTGACCACCGAAAGGTTTCTCTGCTCGTCTTCTCTTGATCATTCCCTTCTCATCTGATCATCCGCCGGCACCACCCTTCGAACCATCCTCCTCGTTCGTCGTACCCTGAGGAGGACATAGCCCACAGCGGCCCCTCCGACCCCCCCAGTCATCAGGCTTGTCATCCCTGAGGCTGTCCCCCTTCCTCCTCGTCATCGCGACGGGAGATCCCACGGGCAATAATCCCCGTCGGCTCACCCCACGAGAAGACATAGCCCATCGCGGCCCTTCTCACCAACCCCGCCCCCCCCCTTCACCCCGTCAGGCCCGCCACACCTGACATCCCTCCCGACCGCATCAGACCTCGGGCTATAACCCCCCGTCGCCTGAAGAGAGGACATAGCCCACAGCGGCCCCTCTCGCGCAGTCGTTCTTCGTCAGGCCCGCCACACCTGACACCCTCCAACGACACGATAACCCACAAGAGGACATAGCCCACCGTGGCCCCTCTTGTTGTCATCTGTCGTTGTCATCTCCCCAACCCCCCCCCCCCTTCCTTCACCACCCGTACGACTCGACCTGCCATCCCGAACCGATCATTACGAGTTCGAGATGGAGACGATCCGTGCCCACGTCTCTCGCGCCGTCTCGTGCCCCTCCGCCCGCCACGCCGTCCCCATCCTCCTCTTCCTCGGCCTCCAGCTCCTGTTCGCCTGTGCCGGTGTCGTCGACTTCGTCGAGTCGACGACCTGTTCTCACGCGTCGACCCTGTTGACCGTCGTCTCCGGCCTGGCCCTGTACATCGCAGCGGTCAAGAACACATCCAGGTACGGAGCGATCCTGCTTGGGTGTGCGCGAGACGATGAGCCTGGGGGGGAGAAGGACCGGGCGGTGCGCGAGTTGAAGAAGGCCAGGTTCCAGCTCAAGCGCCTCCGGGACGAGTACAGAGACCCCGCCAAGGTGGTGCTGTACCGAGACGCCGAGGAGTACCAGGGCGGGCTCGAGAGGGCTCGGTCCGAGCACAAGGAATTGCAGGCCAAGTACGGATTCCTCGAGACGGCGCTGCGATTCATGCAGGCGACCGCCGACCGACTGGCCGCCGACAACGAGCGCCTCAAGAGCCACAACCAATGGCTCGCCTCGGAGTCCGGCGACTGGAAGGCGCAGTTCCTGGCCGAGGCGGAGACTTGTCGGAAGTTCAGGGCCCACTGGCACGAGCAGACGTTCGGGCCCGAGGCGTCGGACGACGAGGCCGAGGTCTCGTCGGAGAACATCCGCCTGTGTGCCAAGATCCGAAGCCTCGAGGGGGACCTCCACCACGAGCGCGCGCTGAGAAGGGATTGCATGGAGGAGAATGCCCGCCTTCGAGAACGACTGTATGCCATGGAAGACGATCTCGCGCTGGCATCCAAGGACAAGGACAGTATCCTGGGTTGCTTCGTCGACCATCTGCTCAACCAGTGCGGCCGCTCCTTGGACCACGACAGCAGCGACGGCGGCGATGACAACGATGGCCATGATGGCGACGACGGCAGTGATGACGACTCCTCCAAGCCTGACAGCGATCCCAAGGGTGACGGCGACGACTTCAAGCCTGACGCCCCCAAGGACCAGGGTGAGGACGACTGCAAAGACCGCGAGAACTGCCACCACAAGCACAAGGTGGCAGAGAACAACGCCCACAAGTCGTGCGGAGATGCTGGATCAGTCTTTCAGGCCACAAGCTAGAAGGTTGTTGGCCAGAACAATGACCACGTCGCCACTGCTGCCGCCGCGCAGACCGTCCTCGATACTGTGCAAGCGCATCCTGTTGAGGCTGCAATGATACCGCAGCAGACCTCGTTGTTTCATCAGCCGGTGCTGACTTTCAACCTGGGCCACGATACGTGCGCTTCTGTGTTCAGCACCGCCATGTTCAACGGATCCGCGATGGCCCCTGCTTACGAGCCAGTCGCCTGTCCTCCGTTGGTTACCATGCAGGCCCCAGTGTCGATTCCAGAACCTCAGATGCTGCCCAACACTCCCCTGCAGACCTCTGTGGTGATGGCACAACCTGAGATGCAGCACAGCATTCCCGACCCCGAGCTCAGGAGCAACGCAGGCCTTGTCGTTCCTGCGAGTCATCCACTAGAGCCTGATAGTGGCAGTCGAGGAGTTGGTGTTGTGCAGCCAGACACCAATGAGCACCTCGTCTCATTTCACAGACCTGATGTGCCGGCAGTCGAGCCCAACGTTGAGCTTGGATCTGAGCAGCACGCGGTTCCTCTGGCCTCAG
This sequence comes from Dendrostoma leiphaemia, assembly GCA_026120015.1. Classification (NCBI taxonomy): domain Eukaryota; kingdom Fungi; phylum Ascomycota; class Sordariomycetes; order Diaporthales; family Erythrogloeaceae; genus Dendrostoma; species Dendrostoma leiphaemia. The sequence continues at coordinate 30,991 of JALRMF010000292.1, read as the reverse complement.
CCGCGGATGAGACTCCGAACCAGGAAGTCATTCCATCAGCCCTCCCGACAATCGACGATCATACTACCAACACTGACGGCGCAGACCGGCTCTTGATGGCGCCAGCAGTTGTAGTGCATTCAGACATCTCTGTCGAGACCGACTCGCCTCGCGCTGCCTCGCGAGACTGCGATGAGACTGGCGCGGCCGTGGCCACCGCCACTGTGTCGACGCCCGAGACCGCCTCAGAACCACCTTTGGCCTCGGACAGTCCATCGGCTCAGCAGGAGCCACCAGCCGGAGACCCCCCAAACACGCAAGGCGGAGAGACTACAATCCCCGTCGCCGGTGTGGAGGAACAGATCGTGGAGATGGAGGCAACGGGTGTCACCGCGGTGGCCACGCCGCTCATCGTGGTTCCCCAGAACTTGTCGCTGCCTCTGCCTTTTCTCGCTCCCGACCTCGAGCTCTCCGTCTCACAAGCCGGCACGAAACATCTGATCAGCAACCGGCGTAATGTGGACGATCCAGATGATCATCAGAGGGTGAATCTGAGGAGCCTGGGAGTCAAGCGACGGTGGTACCGAGAGAGCTTCCCCGTTCCGCCGAACACAAGCAAGGAGACGACGGCTGGCTTCTCCATGGCCCCAGTCACGCCATTCGTTTTCACCCCGTCTCAGATCCACGTTGGTTCAGAGACCGCCACCAAGGCCACGCCTGTCGACGGCGTTCCTGTTAATGACACTCCCGTCAACGACACTCCTGTCAACGACGCTCCAGTCGAGACTGCTGTTCACACCGCGCCTGCCCGAGACATTCCTTCGCAGGAAATTGAGATACAAGACGCCGAGCCTGCGGAAAAGCCCGCAGAAGAAGTGCCCCTCCCGGACTACTCGTCATCCGAGGAGAACTCCGGTCAAGAGGAAGAAGAAGGAACCATCATGTCCGACCAAGTCCAGGCAAGCTCCTCCCAACGCCGTGGACGGCTCTCGAAGAAGGCGCTCGGCTCCAGCAAGGCCAGGACGGGCGCAACAACTAGCCGAAGGCACAGGCACACGCTAAAGAAGGACGTCCTCAAGCTCGCGCCGCCCTTGCCCAAGAAGGACAAGGCCCTGAGCGGCCCGTTGCGAAACGCCATCCAGCGGTCCAATTGGATCAACGGCCCTGCTCGGACGGCGCTGAGGCAAACCCGTCGGCGACCGACGGCTGCCGACCTCAACGAGGTCGAGGACAATGGGTATGAGGCTGACAAGGAAGATGAGGAGATGTAGGCCTCCAAGGAAGTGGATCAAAGAGATTGTATGGGCTATGGATGGCTTGAGAGACGGCGGTGGGAGGTCGTCCCAGGATTTGCAGCGCGTGGGGGCTGCATGAGCATTGATGGAATTGATGAGACTGTTCAGTACCTATGAATGATTCGGGACGGGCATGCCATTGAAATGCGGCGACCTCGTTGATGAGTAATTGACTAATTGACTTTGCGACACTGAATTACTGCGCGTGCGTGAACTCGCGTGGCTGTCTCAGGCCACACGCCTCGCAGTTTGTATAATTGGACGGCTTTCAAGTCGTGGACGTCGGCAATGTAAGAAATAGTTGTGAAGCCCTTCTCCCGCTCTGCTCCTCACCAATCCACAGCAATCAGCACTGGCAGTCTGATAACACTTGAAGGGATACAGCACTGTCATGTCAAGTGTCAGCGATGGAATGCAGGGCTAGAGAGGTCCAGGGGTACGTACGCGTCAGTTCCCTCTCTTCCGGCGGCGAGGGTGGGTCTCCGTCACCCCCCTGTGCCATTGGCCATCCAGCCATGTTCCTGTTTTAAGTGCTTTGACGCGCCCATCCGGCCAGCGATGGTGTTTCCTTCCGCCAAAAAGGTTCACGACACGCCGCCATGTATCGCCCAGGTGTCGGACTCGGCCCCCTTTCGAGGCGCCACGTCGTCGCCATCGCGCTGACGGTGATCATAATAGGTCTCTTGCGGTACCAAGGGCCCGAGCTGGAGACCATCCGCGACTTTGCGCAGTTCAAGGGCGGGTCTGGAGATGATTGGATGTCGCAGAAGCAGTTCGTGAAGCTGGCCACCAGGGACGACATATATGTCGCGGAATACAACGGCACCGCGGTGCGGAATCTGTGCAGCAATGCGCAATGGCAGGAGGGTCTGGTGGTGTCCTGCGACGAGATCGCCGGTGGTATTGGCAACCTCAAGATGAGGCTGCTCGGGTGCGCAAGATACGCCATCGAGGCCGGAGGTACGGACAAAGAGCGAGGGCGCCCCCGAGAGACCAACGGTCGGTTGCTGCGACTAACCGCGATCTTTCTAGCGATGCTGGTCACCCCGGTGATACACCCGAGAACAGCCTTTGAGAAGATGGACAAGAGTTTCGCATGGGACATCGACCTACCGCTGGACTACATCTTCGACAGCGAGCATTTCTACGCCACGCTGGCCAAGGACTGCCCGCAGCTGCGCATCGTGAACGACACCGATCCGAGTCTGCACATACCGCCCAAGAGCGACTCCCACAAGCTGCGGCCCAACGCCCTGGTCCAAACGACCCTGGGGGAGCACCTCGTCATGAACCCCGGGGGGTGGCGGGCGGCGTTCGACAGGTGGGTGAACGAGCACGTTCTCGTCCCCAACGGCGTGCGCCTGTCCAAGGACCGCCCCATCCGGCTCAGCCTCGACGAGTGGGTGCAGTTTAGCTGGCCGCTCGACTACGACGGCCACTCCTTCAAGAACGACTGGGGCCATGCGGCTTTGATCAGAAGAGACATTCGGGAGCTGTCGGCTCGCGCGCTGTACAACTTGTACAAGAAGATCGGCTGCACGCAGAGCCCGCACACCGTATCGAAGAACTGTTTTCTCGGCGCCCACATCCGGACAGAAGATGATGCCAAGGTCGAGAACTGGGACTCGTACGAGGACCAGGTCAAGCATGCGACGGAGCAGCTCCAGACGCATAACCTGAGCGTCCTCTACGTGGCGACTGGTACCTCGAGTGACGTGGATAGGCTCAGGGACAACCTGAAGCATTTCAAGGTCCGGGTGAACGAGACATATGAGGCTCCCGTCCAGGTCCTCCAAAAGTGGGATCTTTTCACCGAAGCGGACATGATGATCATGGATACCCTGACCTGGGATCAAATGGCGCTGGTGGATTTCGACATTATGCTGAGGGCGAGCCGTTTCGAGGGCATCTGGGAGAGCAGCTGGGCGTGGATGATCTCGCTCACGAGAAATCAGTGGAGCGACGATCCGGAAGCTCTCTCCCACGGGGTCACCTTCGAGGATGGGCTCAGCGTGTAAGTGACTTTCGTGTGCGCCAGTCGATCTCTCCGTTTCCGACAACTAATCTCGTGTTAGCCTATATGGTCCCCCAGGCGCGCAGGCGTTCATCCCACCCACCATGTATCTTTGATTTTCGATTCACTTGACCCACCTACAGCCGGCGTTGGCTCTCGACAGGTATACTCGGAATTCAGGAGGATATCAGCATGACCATGAGCATACACACCACCATGGATCCTTTTGTTGAGACGTTTTCAGAGGCGGCCACACCTTTTGCCAGATGCTGAAGGAAAGGTTACCATGACGTGGGAAACTGTGGTCGATATCTTCTTTCAAGACTCAGCTGGTCATGCACGACCCCGGATCTCATGTACAAAGAGCACGCTCCGAACATCATCACGAACGTCCCCGGTCGATCAACCTCCTCCTCAACGCAGCCAGCAAGAGGGCACATGACGGTCTGGGCACGCTGAGGGCTCTGGGAAGCTCGACCAGATGACAGGGATCGGAGAACAGACGAGCCATTCACATCCGCGACGAAGTTGAAGCCTGGGCTCAAGTACTTGAATTGCACGAGGGACTGTCGCGAACAACTGTCACAGGAGGACCGAAGTGGCCAGGACCGTTGCCTCGCCGTGGGCGAATGTCTCGGGTGGAAACTTGGAGTGCTATGATGTCGCTGTTTGAGGAAGCATAACCATGAAGCACCTGGCCCTGGACATGGTCTCGCATACGGGCTGCCCAGGTGTACAGGCTGTACTTGACTTCGTCTTGACTTCGTGGCATCGGACGTAGAGGGCGGTGGGGGGAAGGGGCGGCCGCGGTACTGAACTCCTCCCACCCCTGCGACCACACATGGAATGGGATGTGATCGAGGAGCGAAGAAACGGTGGAATCTTTTGTGACCACAAGAGATCCATCGTGCTTGCAGAGCGTTCTTGCATTAGTAAGAATTGTTTGGGGTTTTTGGAAGGGCAATGTCGGAACTAGAAAGTTTAATAGATGTAGCTAGGGTGGGCCCCGAGCCGTTGTGGGGACCGCGGGGGGGGGGGGCCATCAAAATGGAAGCACCTGACCCTAACCCTCCTGATGTCGGATATAAATTTGCTGAAGTGAGGTTTTAAACCATACTCTTCATAAATGGCAAGACACAAAATGATTGTGGTGACAAGTTGATAGTTCAGTACGTTCGTGGTATTGGACATGAGTACAAGGAATTACCAGACGTGGTCGAGCTAAACGACAAGAGATGGAGTCACGTTGATGTGGTAATCACTACACATTTTCGTGATGGGATGAGCGTATTTTTGTCCCAACAATTCGAGCGTCTTGTCTGAACCGATCTACTCCCGACGGCCACTTGCACAACTTGCCACGCCCCTCCGTCGCGATGGCAGCCTCAGCAACCGGCGGTGCCCTCAAGAGGCCAGACTACAGCCTCTATCTGGTCACGGACTCCACGCCCGCGATTCTTGGCGACAAGGACCTCTGTGACGTCGTCGACCGCGCGCTCCGCGGCGGCGTCACCATCGTGCAGTACCGCGACAAGACCAGCGACACCGGCGTCCTGGTATCAACTGCTAGGAAGCTTCACGAGGTCACGAGCCGGTTCAGTGTCCCGCTGCTCATCAACGACCGCGTCGACGTCGCTCTCGCCGTGGGCTGCGAGGGTGTCCACTTGGGCCAGGATGACATGGGCGAGTCACACCTCAAGACGAGATGGTGCGAGTGAGCCTGGCTGATATGATCGATGTTAGATATTTCCACGGCAAGAGGCATCCTTGGTGAGGACAAGATCATTGGCATAACGGCCAACAGCGTCGCCGAAGCTGTCACCGCGTGCGAGCAGGGGGCAGACTACCTGGGCATAGGGACGATATTCGCGACGCCGACGTGAGACCCCTTCGCCCATTTAAACACACCAGTCCATCCACTTCTGACTTACTCCCGTGTGTTTCAGAAAGACAAACACCAAGTCCGTGATAGGACCCGAAGGGCTCCGCCACGCCCTCGACGTCCTCCACGACAGGGGCCACGGGGACGTCCCGGCCGTCTGCATCGGCGGCATGAACGCCTCGAACGTCACGCAGGTCATGTTCCGGGGCAGCTCGGCCAGGAAGCCGCTCGACGGCGTCGCCGTCGTGAGCGCCATCGTCGCCGCCGAGGACCCGGAGGCGGCGTCACGGCGGCTGCTGGCTCTCGTGCGTGAGTGCGACAGGCTCAACCGGGCGGCGCGGCCGAGGTCCGGCAGAGCCGCGGCGGATACCAAGGAAGACCTCTTGGGCTTGGTGCCGGAGGTCATCAAGGCAGTGCACGAGAAGAAGCCGCTCTCCCATAACATGACCAACCTGGTAGGTCTCTTTGACGTGTACCCATCTCGTGAATGACTACGTGGTGGATCGATTGACACCTGACAGGTGGTTCAAAACTTTGCGGCGAACGTGGCTCTGTCAATAGGCGCCTCGCCGATCATGGCAAACTACGGCGAAGAAGCAGCGGACCTCGCCAAGCTGGGAGGTGCACTGGTGATCAACATGGGCACAGTGACCCCGGAAGGGCTGGAAAATTATATCAAGGCCCTCAGAGCCTACAATGCGGCCCGGCGACCGGTCCTATACGATCCAGTAGGGTGAGTTCAAAGAACCAAATGTTTGTCCCTGGCGGCGAGAGAATATTGCTGCTGAAACATCAATCCCGACATAGTGCCGGCGCGACCGCCATACGCCGCGCAGCGGTCAAGGACATCCTCGCCGCGGGCTACATCGACGTCATCAAGGGCAACGAGAGCGAGATCAAGACGGTCTACGGCAGCAGCGGCGGCGGCGGCGACGGCGGCGACGGCGAGGAGGAGGAGGAGAGCCAGCGCGGCGTGGACAGCAGCAGCACGCTCTCGCACCAGGCCAAGGCGAAGCTCGTCCGCGACCTCGCGGCGCGGGAGCAGGCCGTTGTGGTCATGACCGGCCGGACGGACCTGGTCAGCGACGGGCGCCGGACCGTTGCGGTTGCCAACGGCCACGAGTACCTGGGCATGATCACCGGCACGGGCTGCACCCTCGGCACGACCATCTCGGCGATGGTGGCGGCTTGTTACGACGGTGACCGCCTGGCGGCTGCTGTGGCGGGCATCTTGTTGTTTGAGGTCGCTGCTGAGTTGGCGGCCAAGAAGAACAGCGTGGAGGGCCCAGGAACTTTCGTGCCGGCCTTTTTGGACTCGTTGTACCAAGTTCGGACGAAGACGGCGAATGGCGATCTCGAGTGGTTGGGTCTCGAGAAGGTCACCATGGTGAACTCTAGAGTTCCCGAACGCCCGAGGACGCCCGGCTCAAATATATAGACCTATTCCGAGAGACGTGCGTTGGTTGATTTGCACTGATGTTATTTAAATCAGCTGCAAGAACCCGGAGAACCACAAATTGTTTGTGTGACAACTTGACGACAGCCTGATGTTTTGACAAGATGTCGAGTCCGCCGTATGCGTCCAGTCCAGAGGGCCGGGCCGAGACCCCGTTTCCGGACCGAGCTTGTGATCGGCGACCCCCACAACCCCGGGGTCGACTCGGCATTCCGGGTGACGTCCCTCAGGACCCCGCGTCCATTCATTTAACCGCACACGACCTTCCTTCCACCACCATCTCTCCCGCTTTTCCGTTCCACGAAGCATAGCTCCTTCTGATATGAACAGCGCCTCACTGAAACCCCCCAGAACCATCCATTGCCAACTCCGGCGTTGCACTTATCCCCAGATCCCGAGTATCATCACAACCCGATTTCTGGCCCATTCCACCAACATGACGGACGCCTCAGTTCCCAAGCGGCGATTGAGTGAGTTCCAACGCTTGAGCAAGTCATAGGGGCCTTTCAACCAGAAGCTAACATGCTCAGACAATTCCGCCATCTTGTCAGTGCTCTCCTGACGACTCTACCGCGGCTCCGCCCCGACCTTGACCGTCTGCCGTTCCTGACTTGGAGAACATCCCACAGCGTCTGTGACCTCCAGGAGAAGTTTCGACACGCGATCCACGAGTTCGACAAAGTGTAAGTCCACCTTGTTTTTGCTTCTTCCCCTACCAATACCACTTATGTTTATCAACCCCTTTCAACAACAAGAAAAGGAAAAGTGCAAACCTAATAGCACGCACACTTACAATCCCCCACCCCAAAAAAGCGTCCTCACCACCCAAAAAGTCCTCCGCGCCGCCGCCGCCCTCGACATCCCGACCTACTTCACCACGCAGAACGCCGCGCGCCTCGGCGCCGTCGTGCCGGACCTCGAGCCGCACCTCTCGTCCCCCAACTGCCGCGTCAACGCCGACAAGACCCGCTTCAGCATGTGGATCCCGCCTCTGACCTCCCGCCTCCCGCTCGCCCCCGTTGCCACCGACCCATCTTCTTCTTCGCCCGACGACCCTGACCAGCCGGACCGGGACCTCCGCGCCGCGGCGGCCGCCGCCACCGCCCCCGCCGACATCGTCCTGGTGGGCATTGAGTCGCATATCTGCATAACCCAAACCGCCCTGGACGCGATCCGCGCGGGCCACCGCGTCTACGTGCTGGCCGACGGCGTGAGCAGCTGCAACAAGGAGGAGGTGCCCGTCGCGCTGGCGAGGCTGAGGGGGGAGGGGGTCACGGTCACGACGAGCGAGAGCTGGCTGTACGAGGTGGTCGGCGACGCGGGGCTCCCGGAGTTCAAGTCGCTGATCAGCATTGTAAAGGATACCATGCCGGCCACGAAGCGGGCGCTGCAGGCGTTGGCGCCTGTGTCTTCGGGAGGGTCGAAGATCTGAGGAGCATACTTGGAACATGGCATGGGATGGGCAGGTAGGCACTGAGATGGCTTTGAGTTGCGTCAACTTGATTTAATATCGGTGCATGGCGTTCTGATGGCAGTCTGGAGATGTTAAGAATCTTCTGTCGGTCAAGCCATAGACACGATTCTCTCAGCGAGGTCGTGTATCTCAATGTACACTACGCGAATGAGCGCACACAATTGAACACCATGCAACCAATGAAATGCAAGGTTTAATAATGTTTCATTGGGTTTTTCTGTTGTGTGATTTCGGGAAACCATAGGTATTCAAGGCCGGCCTCTGGAGCAGTGACCCTTAGTGGGGGTTCGGTTTAAGGTGGAAAACAAAACAGTATGACAGCACTCGTACATGCTTGCCGTCGAACGAGGCTGATTCTCGCGGCGCAGCTCTCTTCTCAGCATACATCGTTAGGCCGCCGTTTCACAGGCAAGACTCCCACCCATGATTTGTGGCTCAACGTTCGCACAAGATTCCCTCCCCCTTCAAGTGACTCTTACGCGACTCTCAACATCTAGGCGGTCGTAGCTGGAGGCTTCGGCTTCCCAGACGCCGGATCCAGTCCCTTGCCACCGCCAGTCGTAGGTGTCATCCATGAGAAGGCCGATGCACCGCCAACAGGGTTGGACCGGGTCGCCGGGGCTTTGGATTTAGTCTCCGTCACAGGCGTCGTCACAGCCGGAGAGGTTGTGGTTCCTGGAATGGCACTGCTCACACTGCGCCTGACATTCTCCCAACGGACGGTAGGAGGTGGTGCAGGAGTGCTTCCATTCGATTCCAGAATGGACGCAGCGCCCTGACTCTTCCGCCGAAGCTCGCCGCTGGACCTCGCAGGTTGAGGTTGGTCGTAGGTGGAACCGGTCCGGGCTGACGAGGACAGAGATACTGATTTCTGTGGCTTCAGGATCTTCATACTGCGACCGCCTCTGCCACCAGCCGGTTGGTATCCGCTCAAACCATTCTCTCGCTGACCGGATTCACTGCCGGCGGTGGCACCCTGCCGCCACGATCCCCAGATGCCAGTGACAGAGTCGCGCCGCTTTTCTTCGGCTGGTCTCGCATTCTCCTTGCCGCTACTGTCCATGACGCCTGTGCCGGGTTCCTTTGGCTGTCTCTCGCTACCACTATCGGAAGGCAGGCTGGTGCCGATGCTCTTGCTCTGATAGCCTGACTGCATCGTCATGGGAGAGAACGGGGACTGCACCTCAGGAGTCTCGGCATCGGACTGTGGAATGCTCGCCTCTGGCAGCTCTGGCCCTGCAACCGTGGCAGATTGAGTTCGCGAGTCGCTAGAAAGAAACGCAGGCGCGCTAGCGTTCAACTTCTTCTTCTCTGGCACAACATTCGAAGTCGTGATGTGCTTGTAGGTGGCTTCATCCTCGGGTCGAACAAAGGGAACAGAGAGTCTATCACGATCATCTCCATTCCCAAAGAGGGACATGCGATTCTGCGACAAGAGCAAATCGGCACTATTCGAGCGCAAAGTGTCGCTGCCAATGAAGATGCGGATCTCCTTCCGGTCCTGGTTTACCTCGGCCTGCTCTGCACCAGTGACCTCGAAGTCGACATGGATAAAGGGCACCTGCTGCGACGAACTAGATGATCGGGAGTGCGGCTGTGACACGGTGGCTTCGGCGAAGTAGACTGGCAAGTTAACACGTAACGTTCCGTTGATATTTCTGTGAGCATCGTCTTCAAGATTCAGCTCCCTGAGAAGTGAAATGTCTACCGTTGACTTCTGAGAACCACTGCACACGACGGCGTATAGCAGGGTGTCATGGGAGTATTGCGTTGTAAGCCAGCAACGGACAATCGAAGGGAAGGAACCAAGAAACATCAGCCCCGGAGGCGGTCCCACAATGTCGATTGGAGAAGAGTCAGAGTCGTCGTCCCGGGTACCAAGCAATAAGTCGAGTCCAAGGCTACTGGTTCGACCGGAAGCTACTGAATGGAACGAGTGCACCGAGTGGCCTGCCGAGCTGTGTCTTCCGTCCGACTTGTGGGAGTAGGTCCGCTCCATCAAAGACGGGCCACCCAGGCCGCTGGAGGGCCTCGTAGGCCCAGTCTCCCCGGACTGGCGTCCGCCCTGACCCCAATTCGATCCGTGTAGAGTCGTCTCATCAAAGCGGACGCTATTGGCCCTCGATGCGGCCCCCCTTCGAGTCGGCTCCTCATCGGCATCGAGGTGAAGTGAGCCTAGCAGGTTCTGGCCCTGTTCGTCGTCAAAGTCATCGAAGACCTGGTTGCTCGGAATCTGCACAGGCCCTAAATATGGAATCAGCACCAGTGGAATCGAGTGATCACGCTGTCAGTTGGTCGGCTTACCGTGTTGAGGGGTTCCTCCCAGGACGCTAGGGAAAGGGGAGGGATTCCAGACTGACTTGATAGCAGCGTCCTCAGTCTGGCGCCTCTCGAGCCGCATCAGTCGTTCGGCATGGTTCGCCTGGACGAACTGAACCTGCTTCACTTCCATCTGGACATTATGGAGTTCTTGGTGGAGCGGCGTGAGACGGGGATCCATGCCAGGACGGATTGGCCGCGACGAGGACTCGGGACAGCCGTCGTCTGATGAAGCAGACGGAAAGAGCTCCCACCAGGTGAAGTTGTCGTGATAGCCAGGAATGGGTTGAGCACCAGGCACGGACGGAGCTGAGCGGCTGTAGTAACACTCAGGCGTTCACCATGCAAGCTTGCCTACAAAGGTGATGCGGTCCGAACTCGACGTATTTGCTTCTTTTCACGACCTCGATCTTCGAGAACCAGATCAACATGTGGTCCGCTCCCACATCGCACGCAAAGACCGTGGGGTCTTCCTGCGATGTCCCCTGCCCTTACGCTACTTGTCTTGACCAAGGGACTTGATGGGTTGCAGTGCGCTCACGGGTCGATGTCTGGGATGTGTTCACGCGTTTTCTTTGGGGTTTGAACGGCGCCGAAGGAGTAGTGGCTCGAGATGTTCGAAGACGACGTGATCGGTACCTATTGATATGCGTGGCAGAATTGCGTCAAGGTTTGTTCGATGATGCGGCAGAGCTGCGACGAAAGCAGGCTGCTGTTCACGGCGACAGGAGCTGAGAGTAAGCCTTGACGACGCTCCTACACAACTACCGGAGAAACGGGTGTGAATGGATACGAGCGAAGGAGAGAAACACGGGAGGGCAGCTCGACAGAGGCGAGAGACGACGAGAGCGCGGTGGAAACGGGTGTCGCCCTTGAAATGTGAACTCGGCGGAGGTGGTGGTTGGGTTCGGTGGTCGGTGGTGGTCTATAGCGTAGGTGTGTGCAGGTCTGATGCAGTGGCAACCAGAGCAACCTCAAGGCTCCAGGATGGGATCGACCGATGGGATTCAAGAGTCGAATGCAAAGAAGAGCGGGGGCGTGAGAATCGTACGGAACAAGGCAGGTATCGGTCGTGGTGAGAATCGTTGATGTTGATGGAAGGACAAAAGCGGGCAAGGCAGCAGCTGAGAATGGTGAGTGTTGTGAACGGCGCAAAGGCGAAGTCTGGAGACGCTGCACGCAAGCACCTATCGAATGCATCCCTGGTCCAACGGTGACGACGGGGAAGGAGCGCCTGCAGGACGGACAGGACAGCCTGACAGGCAAAGCACGCAGGCAAAGCACGTAGGCAGACATGAGCGCGCATCCTTGTCCCATCTGGGTATGTACTTTAGTACAAACCATGTCTTAGGTAAGCCCCAATGCCTAGGATATGTATGTTCTCGCCCTGACTTTCATGCCCTCAAAAGGGACCGAAGAATGGAAGAAACGTAAGGCCCGAGCGAGTCTGATATTCGTGACATGGGCAGACGCGTCTCAACAAAAAAACAAAAAAGCAGAGAAGCCTTCGCTGGCCGGACCCCCGTAATGAAGTGACCAGTACTTGAATTTTTATCACATCTCCCACGTACTACTCGGATATCTTCCGCTCCTGTATAAATCGGACTGAGATTCAGCGTCCGTCCAACATATCTCTGGTCCGTTGCTTTGTCTGGAGACCCTATTTCAATGGCAGCACTTGATGTATCATGTGCTTGATTCCGAGGGTTTCGCAGTCTAAACAGCCAACTTAGAAAGTATCTCATCTACTCTAATAGATGTATCGTTCGTCTCTAACAATCACTCTTCTGCGATCTTGGTTACCCTCTCCCCCTTTCAGTCATGACCACTTTCGAACCGTCCATTCGTTCCTATACTCACTTCTTCAACCACGGCGCCACCCTCCATTCCGGATACACGTACCCCTCCGAGTTCTCATTCGGGAACCGCGGCTCGATCTCCCCCTCCACCAGCCCCCAGAACACCCTGTAGGCCTCACCGCTCATGTGCAGCCCGTCCGGCAGCAGCCGCTCCAGGTGACCCCGCTGCCCACCCTCGGCGGACCCCAGCGGCGGCTGCCCGACCGCCCAGCCGGGCGTGTTCTTGACGGCCACGTCCATCAGGGCCCTCTGCAGGTCGACGAGCACCACCACCGCCGTCTCGTTCTCCTCCGCGGCGACGTCCCGCGCGGCCTGCGAGTACGACGCCGACCGCGCCGTCTCCCGGAGGCTGCGGCCGTACTTGGGCGTGTCGAGCTCCGCGGTGCGGATCTCGTCCAGCGGCGGGGGCGTGACGAGGAGGATCTTGGGCTTGTGGGCGGTGATGTTGGGGTGGGTGATGATGCGGCGGAGGTTGCTCTTGTATTCCTCCAGGGGGACGCCCTGGTTGTCATTCTCCTGGGGTAGGGCCGCGTCGTTGGCTCCCAGCAGGACGATCTGTGTAGTCGTCTATCAGTAATGCCCGAGTAGCTATGTGTGGCGTGAGCGCGTATGTGGGCGGGGCTCACGAGGTATTTGAGCTGCGGCGAGCCGGGCTGAGGCGCCGGGAAGACTTTCCCCAGGATGTTCAAGGCCTGGGAGGTGTTGTAGCCCGAATAACCCCTGTTGACCACATCGTACCGCCGTGAACAGTCTATATATCAGACGCGCAAGGAAGACTTGTCAGTGATGTTGTATTCCTCAGGCCAAGCAGAAATGTCAGAACACTCACGCTTCTGCAACGCCGCATAGAACGAGAAGCCATCTTGAATGTCAACGCATCCTTCAAACAGGGAGTCCCCGAAAAGGACAACCTGAGGGTACGATGCCTTGGTCACATCATCAGCCCTTCAGGTCTGTGCTGGGGAGATCGGGTTCCGGCGGTGGAAGGGAGCTCTCACAGCCATGACTAGGGAGGTTACCGAGGAGCGAGCGAGATTCCGGATCCGGCCCGCGACCGATGTTTCCCCGCCGTCTCTGCTCTGCGAGCTAGGCCACGATGATGAAGATCAGGCAAAGTCTATTATTCTCTAGCATCAGAGAGGAAGAGTCCCAGTTGACCAGAGATGGTGATGGTGAAAGGCGTTCTGACCCCACCTCCGATTTTGAGTCTTGGAAAAGAGACACTTGCAGGGGGTCCCGACCCCGACTTGCTACTACTTACAGACGGCAAGGACGCCCTTTCAACGCCTTTGTCCACGAGATCTGCTACCTATATCCTTAACAGGAAGGACGAAGTTTTGACTGATATCCGGGCTGGATCCAACATGAAGAATACACTCGGGAAAAAGAGAAAGCTTGTTCTTCCCAGCGAGCTTTCTTCTGCTCGCTTTGTCTCAGCCGACGCTACAAGGGCTAGTTTTCATTCTTGACGGTAAACTACTAGTACTCTGTATTTTCCCTACATAAGAAAGCATGCAAAAGGTCAAGACGCGACGAAGACGAGCCCACTGCCCGGATGGATACAACACGCCATGGCACCTGATCACAAACCTCCTCGCTCGCTGGGAGACATCCATGCGGGCCAATCTTCTCGAAACTGCAAGTTCCCATCAGGTGCACATTCTCGGCCCCTTCCCCCGGCCCACCACACCATGTTCGTACAGTGAGGTCACTGATCAACGTCCGGAGTTGACGGCCCGCCTTCAGGGTTCCACCCGCAACCTGGATGAGTCACCGCCCAGGCCCATCGTCCCCTCATCAGGCCTGTCTGTCCTGCTTTGACGTTTGTTTGAATGTTGACAGGGTCACAAAGGCTCGGGACCATGCAGACATGTGAAAGAATAATCTGTAATATTCTCTACTGCTGAAATGCCTAGCATTCATGGCACACCTTCAAGCTGGAACAAGTATTGAGCATGCAGATACAGATGCAGATGTGGGGCAAGGGCGGGGGCAAAAAATTTTTGGGGGGGGGGGAAGGGGGGGAGGCTCCCCATGAGGAATGTCAAGCTGTGCACGGACCTTCCTGATACTCCATTGATTCGCGCCTGGCAAGAGCCTCGATTCGTCACTTGACACGACAGCTTGAACATGTCCTCCCAACCACAGACCAAACTCGACGACGACAATGGCGCCATGAGCTGTTGGGCAACCCTTCTCGCGCCGCCCCTCTCCGCCAGGCCGGCCCAGACAGTGCAACTGGCCTTCGTCCTCGCATCATGCGCCATCCTCGCCATCACGGTCGCCCCTGCGGCAGAGCGCAAGCTCCTGCTGAATTACGGCCCACGAAGGGCGCAGCAAGGAACGCCGAGCCGAAGTGATCATCAAGGCGCCGAGGCGAGCGACAGCCTTGTTCAGGCCATAAAGAAGGCCACGTCGCTGGGCCAGGTCCCACACTCGTGGTTCTTTACGTACTACGCTTTCTACATCCTGTGCGCGGGGTTTTGGGCCGTTCAGTATTTCCTCAAGGGCAACAGCAGTATTCTACGGTTCATCGCCGGTCAGCAACTGCAGGCCGCGTCCAGATCGCACACCATGGCCGGAAGCCAGGTCGCTATTACCTGGTGCATGATGCTGCTCCAAGCGGGCAGGAGGCTGTACGAGTGCTGGGCCGTCATGAGACCGTCCAAGTCCACCATGTGGTTCGTCCATTGGTTTCTGGGACTGGGTTTCTATCTGGGCGTCAGTGTGGCCATCTGGGTCGAGGGGCCATGTATGTTTCGTCGGAGCTGCCGTTTGCTTCTTGTCTTGTGTCAATACGCTCGCTAACTCCAGGACAGCTGCCATCCTCCAAGGCAGGGTACGGCTCACGGGCGACGCGCCGTGGCCGGCAGACATCCAGGTCAAGGCAGCCGTGGCATTGCCGCTCTTCCTGTACGGCTCGGTCATGCAACATCGCTGCCACAAGCACCTCGCAGGCCTCAAGAAATACTCGCTGCCAGACCAGGGTATGTTTCGTTACCTCGTCTGCCCCCATTACACCTGTGAGTGCCTCATCTATCTCTCATTGGCAGTCTTCACGGCTCCTGGGGGACACTGGTGTAATCGGACGCTGTTGTCCGTGGTTCTGTTTGTGGCTGTGAATCTTGGTGTGACTGCGTACGGGACGAGGAGCTGGTATGTCGAGAAGTTCGGGCCGGAGAAAGTGTTGAGCAGGTGGACTATGGTCCCATTATTGTACTGAATCCGGTCGCATGTGATCTCTTTTGCGTTCAACGCTTCAAGAACTTGCCGAGGTTGTTGCCCAGCTTCGAAACCTTCAGAACGTCACGATAGGTCAGACTCGTGCGAATCGAGCGGTGACTCCGGCCGTCGATGAACCTGTTCGCATCGTGTAGCATCTCCCAATTGGTGATCGTATCTGCGGACAAGTCCACATCTTCTGTGGCGTCGGAGATCCCGTGGAGAAACTCCGTATAGATGTCGTCGGTCGAGATGAGAAGACTTCGTGGCTCCTGGAGGATCCTGTAGGCCGGCTCTGGGTCCAGGGCTCCGTCTTCCTTGCTCTTGTATATATTGAGGCAAAGACTCGCTCCTAGACTGACAGTACAGACGACCGGATGGTAGGCCGAGCCGTCCTTGTGAGGCATGATACCCACTCCAGGGGGGTACTCGTTGATCAGTACGTGGTTTGGACGACGATGGGGGCTCGAGGCGAAGATGTGAGAGGTGTCATCAGTGGACAGAGGGATCGAAAGCAGTCGCGTTACGACCGGCTCGGTCAGCCAAACAGGCAGGGCTTCATCGAGGAGTGTGTTCTTGACGAGATCGGACGGCCAGGTCTGCAGGCGTCTATGCGAGAGCTGCTTCCATCGTGGTTTCGGCGCGGCGGCTATCTGGATCGTTGTGAGCCGAGGGGAGCCTCCCCTGGCAGAGTGGACGCCAACACAAGGGAGTTCACCAGGCTACATTGGCGGACGCACCTGGTCGAGGATGATCTTCTCCTCCTCTTCACTGACGAAGTCGGGGATATAGTAAGCAGTGGCGGGAAGGCGAGAAATTCTGGCTTGATCAAGGCTCGCGGGGAGTGAGACCCGGTGTGGAACTGGACGGTCCATGATGAGTGGCGGAGGCGCAGAAGAGAGACAGGGCAACCCAGAAGATACAGCTGACAGCCTGACAGCGAGGGCGGGTTAGGTTTGAGAGATCGCCCGACTGAGGAGTCGCAGGGGCTGAGGGGCTCAGGGATCGAAAACGTCGAGAAGGCCAGGCGGCCTTGCCGTATGTCTGAACCAGCTGCGGGTCAATCTGGTGACTTTTCTGCGCGTCCGGGGAAGGCTGCGAGGAGACTAATTGTCTGTAGTCCGACTCGAATTCCACGCCATAGTGTCTCGCAAGGCTGCGGGACAGGAGAAGAAGGCGATTATCGAAAGCCGGGTGAGATGAGATGATGAATCTGGAACAGCTGGCAGGCCATGTAACCTTGCAGTAGTTTCGGGCGCGGAGTGGGGTGTGGGTGTGAAAGAGGCTTGGGAGCGCCGCGAATGGATGACAGAGACGGGGACCCAATCTGCCAAGGTTTGCGAGGATGCAGGCTCAATGCTGGAAAGGAGCAAGACCTTTCTTTACCTGGCACGACAGCCCGGCTGGGTTTGGGTGGATCCGCGTCGTCGGTGAGAGTTTGAAGACAGCGAGCGGCTGGCGAGGCATTCCCGTTTGGGCGCCACTCATGTGCAAAATAATTGTGGCAGAAGCAGGGTCAGAGTCGCGCGAACGGTCAACAAACCGAGAGCCAAGAAGAGTGATTATTGGGTGCAGCGGGCGAAGACAACTCTGCAGCCCAAGAAGCGGTCGAGTCAGGCCGACCCCTCGCGATGCTGTGAGACACCAAAAGAAGGCCCGTTCATTAATGCTACGTGGAGGCTTGTTTTCTTTTCACAAGTCATCCATTCTTCGTCCACGCGGGAGAATGATCAGGTCTTGTTGTCATGACTTCTCAGAACTTGCGCAATCGTGTGCGAAGGGTGCCGAGCTCTGCTGACCGGAGGCGGGTTGGTAGCGTAGAGGACAGATAGCGAAGGCGATGATGGGGTTCCTCAAATATTCTAGAACAGTCGGGCTCCGGGTCTTGTCTAGGTGGCCTTTGGCTCCCGCCCTCGAAAGGGTACCAAGAGTCGGTTGCGGCAGAGAAGGAGAGGACAGCCGATTTATACTTTATAGCCTGAATGTACCGCAATTCGCACAGTGGTAGGACGCTTGATCTCGTTTCGCCGAGGGAATCAAGCGGAGTTCGCTCCATTGTACCATCTCTGCAGGCAAAGTCTGAGTGCGTTCTGTCGTGTTAATGTATAGGTAGGTAGGCCATGGGCTGATGGATGGGAGCCTCAATTGGCTTGTTATCGACGTCGAGGGATTCGATTCATGGCGTGTAGAACATTGAGGTCGGGAGCCTTATCGCCATGGTGAAGCTCGAGAGCCTATCTCGCAATGGGGTTTGGTCGGTCGAGTCGACAGTGCAGGAAAAGTGAATGACAGTATTCCGGTGACGCAGTGGTTGACAAGTGCTGCAGCACTGGGCTGCGCGCTATGTTGTGCTGTGATGATGGAGACTGATGTTGCCAAGTGGGAGAATCAAAGACGAAGAGAGGTAGACACAAGGCGAGGGCGAGGGCGAAGGCAGTGGTGTGAAGGTAGCTGGTAGGTCGATAACCACGACGAGTGCACGTTCGACATCAGACGCCAGATGCCGTGCTACGAACAACATCTCTTTCATCTTCAACGTCCGGCCAACTTGTGATTCGGAAATGAGGCAGGCTGGCAGGCGCTGTTATTTGGTAGGCAGGCTGGCTGGGCGGGCGAACAGGCTTCGAAACAGCACATGCGGTCTCTGCGATCTGCCGTATCCAGTCCCCCCTGTGGCCAGTCACATCGTGGGATACGACCAGGGAGAAGGGCTAAGTCGTGCAGGGGAAGGCGCAGTGGATACCGTGGGTGCAGGGATCAGCCAGGATGAGGCCTGACAGGATGGCAAGGGTGGAGATCTTGGGGATGGCAACGCGAATAAGCCGAAGGGAAAATTGTCCATCTTTCTGGGCCGGGGCCCCTGGCCCTGTGCCCGTGCCCTGCCTCCTGGGCTCTCGGAGTCTCTCTCTCTCTCTCTCTCTCGCCTTCTCGCCTCCTCAGGCATAAGCTCCTGCTCCTGCCAACTCTTCTGGCCAGTCAGGCCAGTCAAACCAGTTCCGGCTGCTGCTGCCACACGGCCCAGCCCACAGTCCACCGGTACTTCGTAACCAGACTGCGCACAGAGAGGCAAGAGCAACCTTGCGTGGTCTCTCTGCCTTGCCCTGCAGGACTGGTCGGCTTGGGGCTCGCAGCGGCAAAAGGACAGACACGCGAGTGTTTCCTCCTGGCTGCCTGGCCTTTTTTCTGTTTCTGTCCTGTCAATTCACCCTGCTTTTTCAGGCCAACAACTCACCTACACAGTAGGAACCCCGAATACGTCTACACACAGAGCCGGGTCTTTGGATTTTCTCCTCCTCTTACATACTATCACACGATAGCACGGTATCTCGATCCTTTAGTCTTTCTCAACCGGCGGGAGACTGGAGCCTATCTCTCCCTCCTTCTTGTTTATTCTACGTTGAGTCCATCGCTCACAGTCATCTTGTGAATCCTCGTTCATCGCCTTCGAACTCGATCTATCTTCTGCCTCTGCCTAGGCCATCGAAATACTACTCGTCACTGTGGTGTGTTTATGACAGTGTCACTCTCAAGACTACGACACACTGGCTTGTCACGCGGTCCAAACTCTCACACAGCCTCGCAGTCCTTTCTCCTCCGTCGCTGTCCGTTCATGTTAGCTGGTATTACGCCTTAGTAGCGCCAGTGCATGTGACATTCTGGCCGGGTTCGTGCCGTCAAGGTCCTCACGACGATGTTGTGCTGTGGGTTCTCCCGAGTATAAGTGATATGGATGCGCAGAATGCTGCCGAGTCCACTGCAACGAAGCCCACGGCTTCAGCTTCCGCCTCAGCCTCAGCCACGGCCTCCCCTTCTCACCCTCTGTCTTCGCAGGATCAACCCGTCAAATCATCCTCGCCTGCACCTTCTTTGAAGAAGCACTCGTCGAACTCTGTCTCAGCTTCAGCACCAGGCGTGAAACCGGCGGAGCCTCGACACGGTCAGGACGACGATGCTGGCGTGGACAACAACTCCGAGGCTGAGACGATCGTCCTCGCCGGCAAAGACGGGTCTCCAGTCAAGTCTCGAAAAGTCATCAAGCGCGAGGACAACAGTGACGATGAACGAAGTAGACGAACGGTCGACGTCCAGCCCAGACGGAAGACCTCGGGTAGCAAGGCCGAATCTAATGCTCCAGCCGAAAGTATCATCACCGCCAGTAGCCACGCCACGGATGCTGCGAAGAGAAAACGGCTGATGGACCAACCACGGAGCAAAGACTCGAGTGCCTTGAGCTCAGCACCAGCATCACCCTTTAACCAGCCACGGCGACGGTCTCCTGATGGTCGTCCAGGATCAGACTCTGATTCTGTGCACGCCAAGCTGGCAAAACTTCCCACCAAAGAGCATCACCCCAAGGACACCTCCAAACCAAAGTCTGCCGACAGACTCGTGTCATACAAACGCAAAGCTCCACGACCTGAATCTGACGACGAGGACGAGCACGAAAACCGCAAGGCACGTCGGCAACGAATTTCTGCTTCCATTGACGCGTCTGCATTTCCGCAGCGGCCACAACAGAAAGAACGCGATCACGCAAAGCTCTCTTCCTCGAAAACCATCCACGGCACCCCTTCGCGGCCTCGGTCAATTTCACCACATCCTCGAACCCACAGACGCAGCGCATCGACTCAGATCGTCTCGCAATCCTCGAGCGGCCTCAGCCACAAGAAAAAACGGATTCCACCGCCTCTCGCTACTGACTACCTTTCGGACGACTCTTCCGCCAGCGGTAGCCCTCACATTCGCAGCTCCACCGCGCGGGGTCTAGCGACGCCTGCAACCGCAGAATCGGCCATGTCCTCCGCCAAGAACCCTGCCCACAAGAAGCACGTCGACGCTCACGGTCAGACGCAGCTTGCCAAAGCGTGTTCTAACGGCAACTACGAGAATGCGAAGAAACGATTGGATCAGCGCCCACAGGATCTTAATCTTCCCGACTACGCTGGCAACACCCCATTGCAGATAGCGGCTATCAATGGGCATGTTGAAATAGTCAAGTTGCTGATTGAGAGAGAATGTGACATCGACTGTGTCAACCACGACAAGGATACACCACTTCTCGACGCTGTCGACAATGGTCATCTGGATGTTGTCCGAGTACTGCTGGACGCTGGTGTCAATCCTCGAAAAGCCAATGTCAACGGCGAGGAGCCGTTGCAGCGGGTGGATGATGACATGGAAAATGCCGACGAGATCCGCGCCGCGCTCAAGGAGGCACGAAAGAGGGTGGGTGAACGACGAAAAACCTCAGAGGAACGACCCGATGCTCCAGACACACACTCGTCACATGGTGCCGACAGTCCGCGGCGGTCACCTACCGTGCCTGAACCGGCTGCCAGCTCGCGGCGTGCGGCTAGTTCCCGCTCTCACAAACTCAGCAATCAGATGTTGTATCTCCACATGGATGATGACAAGACCATGAGAGCTGCGGCAGGCAGAGGCGAGCTTGAGACAGTTGAGCGCATCCTTCAGGTGAGGGAGCGGTGGGACGATGCCGAGTCCATGGTTGCTGCAGCCAGGGGCGGTCACGATACTGTGATGGAATTGCTCCTGGCCATAGGTGGCGCCAATCCCGATCCAAAGCCTGTAGATTCCCTTCCCCCGGATATGGCGACACCAATACTGGCTGCCATTGGCCAGGAGAACATCAAGGTCATGAAGTTGTTGTTGGCACAATCCAATTTCGATCCCACCAGGAAGCACAATGGAGAGACATATTACGATATTGCTCGCAAGCGACAAGGTCCTAATTGGAAGGACGAGGAACAGATCTTGAAGGATGCTTATGATGCTTTCAAGAAGGCACACCGAGACCCGTCCAAGAAATCTCCCAGCAGGAGAGATCAAGAAGCCAAGCGGAGCGGTCGAGCAGAGTTCCGAGATGAAACGGTTAAACCGCCAAAGCGCAAGGTCGTCAGTCCGAGTCGCGAGGGTTCACGTATCAGCAGCAAGGTCAAGGCCAGCGAGAAGGAGCACAAGGTCGCCAGCGCACATGGAGTGAAGGCAGATGACCTCACGTCCCCCAAGCGAGGTCCCGGCAGGCCCAAGAAGGACGACCGCGGGTTGCCCACGATTGCCATCTCGGACGGCGAGACTTCTCCGCCTGGCACGAAGATCTCCAAGTCGAAACGCTCTGATCCAGACATAGCGGCACTATCGTCAGAAGGCGAGGCCAAACCCCGCAAGAGGCTAGTGTCAGGTCGGGCCTTGAAGGAGCAGAGGGAGAAGGACAGGCGTGCCAGCATGGTTTCCACGTCCTCTTCACTGCGGGAGCCTTCCAGCCCACGCGATGCGCGCCATGACGATCTCCACGAACCTCCAACTGAGAAGTACCACGACAGAGCCAAGGCACTCAAGAGGGATGAATCCCGGGACAGGCTATCTGTCTCTGGTGAAAATACTGGCAAGCGCAGCCGGGCCAGCGCCACACCCGACCATGGCGTTTCTGAGAAGGAAGGGGAGCCTATTAAGAAAAGGCGACTCGATTCGGACAAGAAGGAACGACTGCCCAAGCCCAGCGCTTCACCCGACCGCAATCGCAAGCCGGCCTCTATACGTGAAACTCCCAGCTCATCAAAGCACGATGAAAAGCCTATACGAAAGCACGGTGACCAGCTTGAGAAGAAAGAGTCTAAGCCTCGTAGGATCGATGGGGCTTCCGACCAGCCTCGCCGTGAGCCCAGCAAGCCCGTCACGTCCGAGAGGAGCATTCATGTCAAGTCCGAAGACTCCGACGTTGTGATGCGCGACGCAGACTTGAATGCCAGCGAAGAGACCAAGGCCCGTGTCAGGGAGGACGAGAAGAGGCGTCGTAACGAGCTCGAGGCCAAGAGAAAGGAGAAAGAGAGAGAAGCCGAGGAGCGCAAGCGCCGTGAGGAGGAGGAGAAGCGCCAGGCAGAGCTCAAGAGACGCCAAGAGGAAGAGGAGAGAGAGAAGAAGCGTGTTGAGCAAGAGGAGCGCAAACGCGAAGAAGAGCGGAAGAAACGCGAGGCCGAAGAGAAACAGCGCAAAGAGAAGGAGGAGGAAGAGCAGCGAGAGGCTGCTAGGATCCGTCTGGAGCAGGAAGAACAGCAGCGCAAGAGGGATGAGGAGGAACGCGTTCGCAAAGCGCAGGAGGCCGCCGAGGAGGCTCGACGCAAGCGCGAGGAGGAGGAGCGTAGGGAACAGGAGAGACAAGAGAAGCGAGCTCGCGAGGAGCAGCGACAACGCAAACTGCGCGAAGAGCAGGAGAGAAAGCGTCTGGAGAAGCTCCCTGCTTTCTTGCGCTGGCTCGATCGCAGCGCCAATGCCAAAACCCCGGAAATGGCCAGACGATGGTTCATGCTGCGAGGAGTGCGTTTCGACAGCATTCGGCCCGAGACCGCGGGCACTGCGGAAGGTCGTGAGCAGTGGGTGCTGAATACTCAAGTTGCTATGCTACTTGGAGAGAGCGATATCCAGCTGACACGATTTTCCGGTTGGGATCGCGTGCCTGCACCTTTACCAGCCAAGCACCTAGTGCTGGGCCTGGCAACGCCCAAGCCAGCGCTGCTCGCACCGCATGAGTGGGATCTCGGCAGAGAAATTCCTGGCTACTACTTCGGCAAGGACCCAGATCAACTCACTCGCCAAGAGGTGCGCCAGCTTGAGGAGGAGTCCAAGGCCAAATTCCTAGCTCTGGACTTGTTCTTCGTCAAGCTCTCTGACCTGATGTTCACCATTCCGAACATTCCTCACCTGCGCAACGTCGAGATCGTGGTGACATTTCATGAGGCTGCCGAGACACTGGAGAAGCACGACAACCTTGAGCACCCTTCTCGCTGGAAGAGCGACCCAGACGCAGCGCGCTATATGGGATTCAGCCCCCGGCCCAAGTATTTCATCAATGGCCAACTTGTCCGTGAGGGCAAGGTGGACAGATCTTCGGCTAGCTTCACACCTTGGCCAGAGAGTCGCGTTCCTCGCAATGGACTGGTGGCTGTTCATCCCAGCGATCCTAATTACGCCCGCTTCGCCAAAGAGCAGGGTCTTGAGCACCTGCTCTCCGGCCTACGTACGCCGCCCATGGTCGGCGCCCAGGCGTCACCCAATCGCCTGTTCTCACAACGTGCCTTCGGCGGACTCTCCCCTCCCCAGTCCGACTCCACCGCTACTGCGAATGGTGACGGGCATCAACCGCGGTCATCAACGTCTTCGGCTGCAGAGCAAGACAAGCCTCTTGTGAATGGCAACATCAAATCAGCGCTGGTCGAGAACGGTGCGAACGACAATGTTTGAATGCCATCAATTGTTCGGAGATTCGTTCTCTTCATCTTTGACCCAAGTCTTGTCTTTGCCCACGCCTCAGTGCAGATGACAGCCGCATGTTAGCTAGCCGCCCTGTTCTGCGATCGCCGCTCGTCCAAGGCGAGCGACACTGTCCAGGATGTTTCGGCTATGCTTTGGTCGCTGCAGGTTTGGGGTCAGTCTCGGTCTTGTGAAGGTCGTCGGGTTTCTGAACGTCTCTGCAAATGTGGGCGGCGGTGACATCCCGAGTTTAGTCGGCAGGCGCCATGTACGTCTCTGGCGACACAATCTCAAGTAGTTCACATGTGGCCGCCAAGACCATCGACGGCTTCCATGCAATTTGAAGGATGTTGAACCTTCAGGATTCAGGTCAAGGATAGTCTCCAGGAACACGGGCAATGAAGCTCGCGGCATATGTACCAGTTGGGGATCATCGCTTTGATGGCCCTGACACTCGGTAAGCAAAGCACAGCACCAATAGAACTCACACAAAAACACATGAAAAACATGACCAAAAAAGAAAGATACAACGCGCTCGATTGTTGAAGCCGGAGAGACTGTGAACGACATGGGCTTCCAATTCTAGACCATACTCAGGGGTTCTCACCCGACTCCCGCAAGATGGTGATACAGCTCATTTTGCTACGTATTACAGAATGATCCCCTATCTGCCCATTCGGACCTCGAGCGCCTTCTCATTCGTATGTAGGCACCCAAGGGTTCGAACGTGCCCTGAAGATCCGGTGGTTCTCTGCTGGGCCCGCGGCTTTTTTATTAGTTTTCAGCTCCTGCGATTTGCCGCAGGTGCCGCCCTTTTGCGCCCTTTTCACTCCTGTCGTGTAACGCTGAACCCCAACGTCTTGCGCCCTTTCAAACACCTTTGGCATGTGGGTGCCCGCCCCCCGGCGAACGTGAAGGTCATCTGAACATCATCCTGCATGATGTGCTGTTCCACCGCCCTCTTCCTGAAGCCGTTGCCTCGGGCGTCCCCTTTGCGAACCTGCGGGTGCTGCTGTTTCTCTGGGCTCGGACATGTTCCGCCCTTTTCTTTCCTGCAGGTGCACTCTCAGGGTAGTAACTCTGTGTGCTTACTTACTTGCGCCCTTTCCTGCCGCCCTAGCCGCCCTTTGAGATGTTTCTTGCGCCCTTTCCGCCCTTTCTGAGCCCTTCGTGTTGCCTTGCCTAGTACTATAAAAGGAGGCACTGGTGCGCTCACTCTGACGTTGAGCACACCTCCCCCGAAGGGCAGGGGGAGGCGTGGAACACGAGGTGTTGGTACCCTCTCTCTATCCTCGTGAGTGGCCCGAATGGGGTCCAAACAGAATCATACAGACATGAAATCACAAGTGCTCTGGGTGACTAGCTTTTTCAGTAACAACAGCAACTTTTTGGTGGTTGTTCATCTGAAGAGTCCTGCAATAAGGCGAGTTTCGATAGCGAAGGCCACAGAAGAAAGAACTGTGTGCAGATAGGTGCCTGGATGGCGAGGCCGGGTAGGGAGCTACCTTGAGGTGAACGATAGTCGCAAAAAGATACGGTGGAATGCAGACAGATATTGCGGTCATGATCATCAATCTAGGGTATCAAACACCTTTGACGCGTCTACGTTCTAAATTATATGTACCTGTTACATAAGCA
Organism: Dendrostoma leiphaemia; assembly: GCA_026120015.1. Classification (NCBI taxonomy): domain Eukaryota; kingdom Fungi; phylum Ascomycota; class Sordariomycetes; order Diaporthales; family Erythrogloeaceae; genus Dendrostoma; species Dendrostoma leiphaemia. The sequence goes on along the minus strand of JALRMF010000292.1, from coordinate 5,588 downwards.
CACTGGCATACTTACCTCCTTCCACCAGACGGCTGCTTGGGCTAGGTTTTACCAACAACGACAACAACACACGCACGAACTAAGATCAGACTGGACTAAACTTAACTGCCAGCCTCTGATTCTATCGTTCCAAGGTTGTTGTCTCAAATACACTCGCTACCTAGGTACGCCACAGACCGACGACCCTCTTAACCCATTACATACCTACCTAGGCAGGCATTCGTTTTTTCCACATTTGTCTAACCTTTTAACCAAATACTGCTGTTCCCCCCCAATTCCAAGATTTTCAACCCGAGGCAATGATATATGATAAATAGCTTGTATGCGCGCATTCCACTCTATCGGATCCTACCTAGGCAACATTTGAAGCTTACCTCTGCAGACGATTGCTTCTTACTAAAATGTGAGGCATTAAGGCAGAGGCAGAGAAATACCCTAAGCCCGCCTACCTAACCCCAATAGTCCATTCGTCGAGCCGTTCGACCAGCCATCATTGACATGAGACATACCGGCTCAGCCCGCGGAGGCGCATTCCAAATGATACCACGTGAGTCCCTAGGTCAGCTAATGGGAGGATGAGGGAAAGATCCTCTGGCTAACTTAGTATAGTGATATGTCCCAAATCAATGCTATGAGATCAACGATCGATCCATTTGGAGTGCCGTAGCCCGCTGCTCAACTTCTCTCTTGCTACATGTAGAAAAGAGGATCTAAGTGTACTTGGGTGGGACGAAAAATTTGTCATGGACTCCAGCTTGGAAATGACCCGTGAACTAGTCACCTAGGTAGCTGGTGGTCACGTGCCAAGAAGAATGTCTGAAGAATGCGAGTTTGAAAAATGCTGGATGAAAACCCAAGCCGCTGACGATGCTGCTTGGACCGTGCTCTCTGGGCCGATGATAGAGCTTGGATTTGAGGATCCAGATACTCAAAATAGGTAATCAGCAACCACCTCGGCAGTATGTCATTTCCGAAATACTACCAGCCAAGAGGGCAAGCTGTTGAACTGATGAAGCCTCGTCATTCGCGCGGTTAGGACGATACCTAGTCGTGTTGCCCCGCAGCGAGGTCTCCAACCTTGGGAGCCAGCTCGTTTCCCTAGGTTTGGCATCATCAAATGACCAAAGCTAGACGAGGCACCTCGCCCGAGAACCCGAAATTGACAGCGGACGTGCGGTGCTGAGCTTCAAGCATACTCCGCCGTTCGTGCCTCGCGGAGATGTGTTCAATAATTCCGATTCGACGAGGATACTCTCTTGCCATGAATTGCCCCGACGCGAGGTCCGGCCCGTCCGGGGAATACACGAGACCTAGAAGATCCGCCCCTTCAATGTTCAAATGTGAATAGTTCCATGCGTGTTGTAACCCTGCCACCCGGATGATGCGAGTCATTGATCATCTTACGGAAGGTGTCACAATGTCCGTGTATAGGGCGCCGTCCAGGTTGACGGGAACTATATTAAGATAAGTGTACAAGCGTGCACCTCAGGCATGTGATTCTTTTTGATGATTCACGATCTGCGTAATGCTACTGCTAAATCACTCCAAACCGGCGTCTTCAAATATGCGTCGGATAATTCAGCTATGCACAGCCTTGACAGGTCTCGCTAGAGTCACCGGGGCAACCAGTCCTGTCCTCCCAGGACTATGGGCTGATCCCAATATTGCAGTATTCGGTCAGACGTATTACCTCTTTCCTACAACTGACGGATTTCCGGGCTGGTCCGGAAAACAATTTTTCGTCTGGAGTTCCACCAACCTAGTGACCTGGACTCGAGGCGATGATGCTATCTTGACCCTCAACGGCACCTCGGGGAACGTCCCCTGGTCCGACGGAAGCGCTTGGGCTCCCACCATCGCAGAGAAAGATGGGAAATACTATTTCTACTTCAGCGGCAACAACCCGACGTTCGGGTACAAAACAATAGGGGTCGCCGTGGCCGACAGTCCGGGGGGCCCGTACACGGCTGAGGAGACAGCGATGATCAACAACACCGAGGCCATCACCGCAAACCAGGCCATCGACCCGTGTAGGTACCCCTTTCTTACTGTCACGGATTCCAAAGTTGCTTTGTGCTCCGTTCCCGCAAGCTAACAGTCTCCAGATGCCTTCCAGGATCCCGTGTCGGGGAACTTCTACCTCTTCTGGGGCAACGGGCAGGCCCTCTGCGCCCAGCTGAGCGAGGACATGCTGTCCATCCGGCCAGAGACCCTCGCCGAGCTGTCCGGGCTGACCAGCTTCAACGAGGCCTCGTTCATCGCCTACCGGCAGGGGCTGTACCATTTCAACTACGCCATCAACGACACGCGCTCCGAGTACTACGCCACCGGGTACGCGACCTCGACGAACCTGACGGGGCCGTTCACATACCGAGGTCCGATTCTGCAGCTGAACGAGACGCTGGGTATCCTGGGGACGGGAGGCAGCACGTTGCTGAACGTTCCGGGAACAGATGACTGGTACATTGCATATCATCGCTTCCGGATCCCTGATGGTAATGGCACGATGCGGGAGACGACGCTTGATCACTTATACTTCAATGATGAAGGGTTGATTGAAAAGGTTGTGCCGACACTGGAGAGTGTGGGAGCGCAAACGGTGCCGTCGATGTAGTGAGTAGGGTAATTGAACGTGAGCATGAGACAATTCAAATTGGATCCGATAATCATGATGCCTTCTCAAGAATCTTCTCTGTTCCCAGTCCATGATCGACACCAAGGCAGGGTGCTGATTGTGAACATTTGACGAGAAATATACTATCAACCAATACCTAGGGGAGCTCTCACTCCTTCGCTTCAAAGCACGAGAGCACAAAGCAAACCATTCCGATATCCCCATTACATACTATGGCGAGCAGGGCGAGGCGTTGGCCATATAGAAAAGTATATCGTATAAGTCTATTGTATGAAAAAGACAAAGGAAAAACGAGCTCTTAAATAGTAAAAAGCTTTAGAATAATAGAGCCTATAAAAACCCCTGCTTGCAATACACCCTCTAATTAAACAGCAATTTAATTGCATTATGCTTAATAAGCAATAAAGCAAGAAAAACCACAAAAGAAATAGATAATAGCAATTGCTAAACAAATGTTTTAAAGCCCTAGGGTATTTACTATATAAGCGCAGCTAATTTCAAGCCCTAAAGATCATTTTTAAGCTTTCCCCAAACTAATTAAATAAGAATTTTTGCATACGCCAAATCTATCAAATTACATTATATTATAATAACCCGCTTATTTACCCATATCTCTGCCCGCAAGATATACACTATTTTACTCTTATATTAATTATAATACTAATAAATAAGCAGAGCAATACTAAGCCTGCTTGCGTTGCTAGCCTTTTTTTACTAGTTTTTATATTTTACCTAGGCTGCCTACGCTTAGCCTAAGCTGAGCGCTTAAATAGCTAGTACTTTAACATTAGCGCTAGCTATAGCTAGCGCTATATATACTGCGCGCAAAAGCACTTTTATATATAGCTTTCTATCTTATACCGCGCCTCTGCCCTTGCTTACCTTAAGGCTAAGTGCTTTAGCGCTAAAAAGTTTATAAGTTTACTACTTTCTTTTTTCTTTGTTAAGCATCCCTTGCTCTTTTTACTTTTTATATATTATATGCTAATTAATTTAAGCAGCGCCTACGCTGCTTTTAAACTACTTTTAAATAAACAATTTATGCTGCTTGTTTTGCTAATAAGTTTAGCAAAGATAATAATAATAATAATAATAAAGATAAAGATAAAGAGAAAAAGAAAAAAGAAGAAAAGTAAAAGTAAAAGGAAAAAAAAAACAAAAACAAAAATAAAAACAAAGACGCTATAGCCTTATGCGCTAAGCGCATTAAAAAGTTTAAAGAAAGCTTAAATGCCTTTGTTAACTTGCTTTTTTCTTAGGTTAATAAGTAGAAAAAATAAGCTTAAAAACCTTAAAGTTACCTTAAGGCCCTTAAGCCTTTAATAAAATCTGCTTTCCCATGCTTTTTTTCAGCAAGCTATATATATTTTGCAAGTTTAATAGTGCTTAAAAGTGCTTAAACTTTTACCTTAAAAGGTTTTTAATAAGCTTATTTGCTAATATACTCTAAATTAGCATATAAAGCACTTAAAATATATCCTTTTTCTACTTTTAGCATAGCTATATATTTTATATATTAATATACCAAAGTATAATGCTAATTTTAATACTTTCTTTAATAATTAACCTAATAGTTTATAGGTTATTATTATATATTTTCTAGGCATTATCCCTTAGATTTAGCTTGATTTCTTTAAAAAAGCGCTGCAAAGATATAACTTCTTTAGCAGTATACTTAACTCTAAGCAACTCTGCTTTTATAAAGAAAGTTGTAATAGTCTTTTAACGCGCAGCTTTTTAATAAATCAAGCCTTTATAAAGTATAATTATATAGCTTTAAAAAAAGCGCTAGGTTTTTAAATTATTTGTAAAAAAAGCATTAAATAATATAAAAAGCACTTAAGCTTTAAAGTTTAGCTAGTATTAATAGCAAATAATAAGCATTAAAGTATTAAAAAGGTATTAAATGTATTAATTAATAGCATTTAAGTGCTTTAAACTAAGATTTGTAAAAAATTAAGAAAGCTAGATAATAGCAAAAGCAACGTTTGCTTAGATTATAATTCTAAAATAAAACACTAAACTAATCTGTTATAACGGCCTATATAAGACGGTTCTCCTAGGTGTCTAGCAGCGCTAGACACTATTAGATCTTTTGGTTTTTATATACTTTAGTATAATAAGAGAGCTAAAGCGTAATAAAGTGTTTGGCGCTAATAGTAGCTAAGTATAAGCAGCTGAATTAGGCAACTGGCAAAGCTACGCAGGGGTTGCAGGTTTAAGTCTAGTTTCTCTAATTTAGTTTTGCTTTGCTAGCGGAAGAGACCGCAAGCCCTACCCTGCTGACAAAGTTTGCCCTTAGGGGTTTTAACGTCTTGCCGTAGGTATAAAGCAACGTTAGGGGACATTCTTAGGATCAATTGCCCACTAAAGCGGAGCGCCTAGCAAAAAAGCTAGCGTAAGGCTAGCGTGCATATAGATTAGCGCTTGGGGTTAAGCTTTCTAAGAGAGGGTAGATTATTACAACGGCCTATATAAGATAGTTCTCTCAGGTGTCTGGCAGCGCCAGATACTGTTAGATCTTTTGGTCTTTGTGCACCTTGGTACAACGGGAGAGCCAGGGCGTAACATAATCTTATCCTAGTACTCTTTTACCTCTGCTTTAAAAGCCTACTATTTATTTTTAACAAAGGCAATTTATAAAAGTAAAATAAAAGGTAATATGCTATTATTAAGCTTAAAATATTTAGCAACCTTTTTAATATATATATTATATACTAAAAAAAGCTTTTTTAGCGCTTAGTTTCTAATAATGCAGATTTTTAAATATTATTCTACCGCTCTTTAAACTTTAATTTTATATACTTTGCAAATTTTATCGATAATTTAGCAAATAGCAAATATATAGCTTTTATAATAAAACACTAAAAAGTTATCTATATAAAAAACAATTATAATAGTTTAATATTTATTTTAAAATAGATAATGCTTTTCTTTGCATCTTTTTATTTCT
>JALRMF010000291.1:0-66277 GCA_026120015.1 Dendrostoma leiphaemia | reverse complement strand
TATTAGTATTGCAACTTAAAAGATTATCAACGATTATAAGTATAACTTTGTAGATAAGCCTAATAAATATATTATAAAAAACATTAAGGAGGAGCAGGAAGAGAAAGATGACCTAGCCCCTTTTAAAGAGATAATCTTCTTTTCTTTTTAAGCTAGTGTGGGCAAAGCAACCTTAAAAGCCTTAAGAGTTATAAATATTATAAAAGATAAAAAGGCTATTGTTGATAGCAGTTTAGGTTAGCAGCGTTTATTAGGTTTTTTAAGGCAGCATTCTTTAGCCGTTTATTAAGCAGGTTTTAATAGCTATTAATAAGCTACCAATATGTTTATTAGAGTTATCTAATATACTTCTATTCTGCGTTAAGGCGTTCTATATATAAAATATTAATTGTTAATGCTTAATAGTTAACTTTATTTTTTATAAAGCTTTTTGCGGCTATTGTAACGTTGCATAGATAAGATGGTCTATTGTTATTACTACTTAAAAAAAGCTGCTATACTAGTATTTGCTATTAATAATAAAACCATATTACAATATTTAATATTACCCTTCCCTTATATAATAAGCTGTAAATTATCATAACTTTAATATAAACTTAGTTTATTATAGGTTTAATTATTTAATTATATAACTATATGCTTATAGCTATGTAACGGGCTGCTAGTGATTATAATTCTTATGCAAACTTAGTCTACTAAAAACCCAATTGTTAACTTGCATAAGTATCCGTTTATTTCTATAAAACAGTATCTATATTGCAATTTTATTTTTATCTTTTATTTTATTATTAATTATACATATTACCGCAAAGCTATAAAGGCATATTATCTTAGCTATATTATCTTTTATATATTACTAAACTTAAAATTAACCTTATTTTCTTAAGGCAGTCTAATATATATTTAAAAACGGCATTTTTTATAATTAATATTAAAAACAATACATTTCTTTTGCCTTAGCATATATTTATATTGTTATAATAATCATTTTTCCATTGCAATTATTATTCTTATAAAAACACTTTAAAATAAGTTTTAGTTTAGAATACAATACTTAACTTAACTTGTTAAAATATATTCTATCTGCTAAAGTTTATAGCTAGCTGGCAAGAGTGTTAGCTAGCTAGCATAACTATTAGCTAAACGGCAAAGATGCTGACTAATCATTTCTACCCTAACCTCTAAGACTATCTAAGTTTAACTAAGATAGTTATAATCTATAAATCTAATATAGCTATGGCATTGTTACGTTAGATTTAACTATTTTGGCTAAAGAGACTGTATCTTTACTATAAGGATTATTCTAGTTATTCTATAACATATTTATACTAGAAAAGCTAGTTCCTTTGCCTTAAAGACGGTATATTAGTAGTCTTGGTAGATTGGTGTATGCGCGCTATGGTATGATTATACTCTCTTGCTACAGATGGCTTATCTAACCCATATGGACTTAGACAGAGCAACTGCCTCTCGTGTTGGAGATCTTGCAAACAAAATCTGCAATATGCTGTACCTCTTGTGTCACCGCCATCAATGGCATACTTTATCAAGTCAATTTTAAAATTCATAATTCTTCGTAGATTCATGAGAAACATGGAAATTACAGCTCTGAGAACCTCATCTATAAACAGTAGCATATACTATCAACATGGAATGTAGATGTATCTTCTGAGACAAGATACGACACTCAAGAACAACTCCTCGTGTACAACCCGCGATAGAGCCCCAGCAATACCATATGCTTACATCTTGAGTTTGAGGTTCTCAATGCTCGGGACCGTACCAGTGAAAATATGCGAACACCGGTCGAGCCCCAGATGCTCAATCAAGAATTCGTTGACAAACTGACATTTTGGGTCCATCTTTTCCTGGAGTTTCACAAAGTCCTGGAGATGAGGGAAGATGGTCTCAGCGTAGGTGGCGTTAAACCAAGACATCTTGCCCCAATGCGAACGGACGTTGTAGAGGAGGCCGAATTGAGGTATAAACTGGCGTGCAAATTCCTGGTAATGCCACAAAGTGTCGAAATTGTTATAGGTCATGTACCAGCTGCGTATAAGTTAGTGTTTAGGTCCATTGGATGAGAGATGGTCATTATCTTGGAAATTGTCTTACTCAATCTCGAAGACGGCGAACACGCCGCTGTACGAGCTGTCGTTGCCGAGGTTATAGGTGTTCACCGGTGACATCCACGTATCATCGCCCTTCACGAAGCGGACCTCGTAGACCATCTCCAGGTTGTTCCACCCCTGCTCCTGTGGAACCTCTGAAAGCTGAAAGTTGGTATAGTCTGTCGCAGCATCAACAAAATGCTCCACGGGGAAGAAATGCTCAATCTCGGTGTACTATATTGTCGAAGTCAGAAAGTTTTGTTCCTGCAAGGCACGGGAGAAGTGATACGATTCAACCAGGAGGCGCTTACAAAGACGCGATTGCACACTCCGGCTGGAGGTGTAGAGATTGCATGCAGCTCCTCATCATAGCAGACTGAATCCTCCAAACAGGCACCGCAGTTGTTAGCGCAGAAGTCTGTGCAATTACGCACATCTGTCACATCGGTCTCGTCCGACCACATTGCACTGACACGCGGCTGCATGGTCCAGTTCGACGTGGTGTGATTCCACATCAGGTGCGGTCCCCAGATTGCGAGATGTTCATGTTCCTCGTAGAGGTCATGAATGTACTGGTACATCGCCGTCAGATTGTGTGGATCGGTCTCAAAAACGTGCGTGGTTCGCCTCAGGTACCTGACAGGCTCCGCCTGCACAGTGACCTCGGTGATGATGCCCACAGCGCCGAGAGACACCCGGAAGGCATGGAGGAGGTCGGCATTGTGAGTCGGATTGACGACCAACACGCTGCCGGAGGAGTCCAGCACACGGAATCCGACGACTTGGGTCGCGAGGTTGCCGAGATGCTTGCCTGTGCCGTGCGTGCCCGTCGTGGCGGCGCCAACATAGTTTTGTACCCGCTCGGTGCCAAGGTTGGCTACGGTGAGTCCGTGGCCTATCAGCTCGGGCACGAGGTCGACAAGGTCCCAGCCGGCGCCGAAGGTGACTGTGTTGTCTTGGTGGACATGAATGTCTTTCAGGTTTGTGAGGCTGACGATGTATGAGCTCCTGTTGGTCGCGGAGACGTCCACGCATGTGGTCATGTTTCCGAATGCATGGCCATTGCCTACGACCTTGATCATGGGCTGATCTGCGTAGTTTGCTTGGAGGAAGCTCGACAGGTCTGCCTCATCTTGAGGCACGATGTATCTGGACGTGTTGTTAGTGAAGGTGATAGACGAAATGGATGATGCTTGAGGTTTGATGGTGAATGAGAAAATGAGTCCTGGACACGACGACAACAAGGAATTAGGGGAGGGAAATAGTACTTGGTAGCCTCGCAGGTAAGATCGAATTGCCAGTTGAACCAGCGGTGCGCTGTCACAATCGACGGCGCCACCAAAAGTTGGAAGACGGATACCAAGGACGATTTCATGGCGCGTGTCTCGGCTGACTGGATGAAGGTGGTGGGCGACAGAGCGTACACCGGATGGTTGACTACCTCCACCATGCCTCGACAGCTGACATTGTGAGCTTTTGGATAATTATATCGGGAACCTGTAGGAACGGTTACACGTGGCTCCTTTTCCCCCAGGGCAATTAACAACTAATGATCAGCGTGAAAACAACAGTCACCCAGCAAACAAGTCAACAACCACCGAAGTCGGTAATTTCGTGATCACAGCTCCTGAAACGAGGCATTTTCGAATGCACATGGCCGGCACCCTCGGTAGTGTTGTCGAGTCAAACACCAAGGTGCTCAACTGAAGAAGGGGGTTCCACAGCTCCGCGATTATCACGATAGTGGAAACAAGAGAATATCAAGTCATCACGGTTCTCTCCAAGCCTTTGCTTTGGATTGCGACTCTTTTGAGGGCCACAAAAGCCTTAACATGATCCTCTGAGACCGACTTGTTTGTGGCGAGAGAGAAGAAGGAGGCACGTGGTCATTTGGGGCGACTTGTTGGGCTACAGGGTTAGGGGTACAGACCCCCAGTTTACCACTACTACTACCCATACCATAGCCTTCCCCTAGCTAGCTATTTTCTCTCTCTTACACAACACCATACACTGAATTGAGAACGGCTAAATTACATACAACTGATTATCCTCTGGTTCCTCGTATATATATCTTTACGATCGTCTAATATTATATAATAGCTACGCTTGTCTTTTCTTTCGTTTTTACAATTAAACGACACTAATTTTAAGATCCCCTCTATAGCCTGCTGCGAAAAGCGTTTATCGCAACCCTTATTATAACTTTTTAAAACATCTATAAGCTAAGCATTGCAAGTTTAGTTAATTAGTAACCTAAATAACGCGTAGCCAAAAACCCATTTTAGCGAGTCCTCTAAACTATAATCTAGATTCAAACAACCTCTATGTTCTAAAGCTTTATTTAAAAGCATTAATCTATTATTAATCAGCATATAAAATATATAATATTAGCCTTTGTAATTATTAATTGCAAGAATCACCCTTAATTTAATTATTAATATCTTTATTAATAATCTTATGCTTAAAAAAAAGAAAACTGCTTTATTAAAGCGCTATTATAATCCTATCACTAAAAAATTTGCCCAATAATTATCGCCGAAGCTTTAGACACCGCATCTTAAATCTTTGACAAAAATTACTCTTAAAAATCCCTCTTTTATAGCTTTTGCTAAGCGTAAGTTAATAAACTAAAAAGCTCCTGCTATTGCTGGCTCTTTGATAGTTACTTTTGCTAATACAAACTCCTCTTTAGCACTAGTTATATCTACCTCGCTAGTCTCTTTAGCTTATTAATAGCTTTGTAGTTTTTAAGTCTAGCTAATTGTTAAATATAAGAAAGCTGGGACTTGTTTTTTAAACCTATTAATAAAGCTTATCTAAGCTTTAAATTTATAATAATATTAAAAACAAAATTTTATAAGTAACGCTAATAACTTAAACAATTTAAACTTAGTTTAATTCCTAAAGTTAAATATTTACGTGCTTTTTATTACTCAACACTATAGTAACTCTTAGGCTTGTTTTTCCTTTCTAGCTTTTTTATCTAGCTAGCATTTTAACTTTAACAGCTTGTGGCTAGGTAATTAAAACTAAGAATCAAGCCTTAAATTAGCCTTAGTTAAACTTTTATAACGTAAACTATCTTTTTCTCTAGATTTTAAACTCCCTTTTAAATGTTCTATAAATATTAGTAAGATAAACTAGCTAAGCCTTAATCACAATAACCGCTAAAACCTAAAATAGGCGCATTAGCCTAAATAATCAAGCTAACCAAAGCAGCTAAAGCAGCCTAAGCGTTTCTAGACTTTATCTCAATTACCAGCTTATTAGCTTTTCTACTTATATATAAACTTTTTTTGTAATGTAGTTGTTGTTTATATCATTAAGCAAAATATAGGCTTTAATATATTTCTAAAGCTAGCCCCTCTAATAAACTATGCTATTGCTAAACGAATTTAAAATATTATATTTAAATTTAAAGAAATAAAATAGAATAAGCGTTTACTCTATGCTTAACGTTAGCTAAAAGGAAATCTTGCAGTAATAGCTAATCCTAAGTAATTTTGCCAACTTTTTAAATGTTTTCAGTGAAAACTAACGCATAATTTCTCTAACCGCCATTAAGAAAATACCCCTTTATTAAACTTAGAGTTTAGTAAATTTTATTTTGCTCCCTAACGTAGCAATAACGCTTGCATATTACAAAATTATCTTAAAAATAATTTGCAAAATTACGCAAAGCCCTTTAAAGGCTTAGGAGACACCCAACGCAATAAGGTCAAAGGCGGCCCTTCTTAAAACCAATATAAATTTCAACATAAAAAAACCTAAAGCTATCCTCTTTAAACTTAAAACAGCACTTATATAAAATCTAACTAAAATAAGCTAAAATTTAAGCCTAAGTACTTTAACTTTAATAAAAAAAAAGTAAACTTATTTATTGCTTAAATTAAGTATTATATCTAATAAGCAAAATTTAATGCAATTTTAAATAATCTTTTAATCAAGATTATAGCTAATTAAAAAAGCAAAGAAGCTTGCTAATATATATCTTTTACTAATAATAAGCAAAACTGTATAAACTTAAATCTTACTCTATAGTTAAATAAACTATGTACTTATTTCAGTTTTAATTGTAGCAATATAATAGCGCGCGCTAACAAGCTTAAACATAGTTTCAAAGACAAAGATAAACTAACGCTTTACGCTTATATTAATAATAAAATCCACCTTTACAATAAGGCAAGCAAATGCAATAAAAACGCCGTTGTGCACTGCATCTATTAAAAGCTAAACCCTAACCTTTAAGCCGCCATTATTCTATAAATATATAAAAATATTTTAAAAGACTTTAAAAGCATAGTTAAGCGAATGAAATTTAATATTTGTTAATAATAGCGTAAGCGACAAAAAGCTTAAATAGATTTATTAAATAAAGTCTGCAAGCTTTATAAACAAATATCTTTGTAATAAAGTTTAATTAATCGCAGTAATTGCTTTAATAATAAGCATTAGTATAATGATTATAATCGCTAGTATTTTAACAGCTATGGCTATTATAATTAAACCTATAATTATTTCAGTAGCTGCACTGTAAACTTTTATAATCAGCGCAATTAATATGCTAACAACTAATAAAGCAATATAGGCAAAGGATTCCCAGCCAAACCTAAGGCATTAAACGCTGCCTTTACTTAAAATAAATCTAGTAGAAAACTAAAATACAAAGGCAAGTTTATTAAGCAAAACTAATATTAACGTAGGGATAATTGTGCAGATTGCAAAAATTATTGTAGAGGTTATTATAGTAGAAACTGCGGAGGCTATTGCGCAAAAGATTAAAATAGTTTTAAGCAAAATATCTATGCTAGATAATAAGTTAAAGTTTTTATTATGCACTTTAAAGGTAACGATAAGAAAGACATTGACTCTAATTTGCTAGGAAATATTGCTAGCTATTATTAATTTAATTATAATGTTTATAATTATAATAAAGATGTAAACAATGTTTAAAATGGCACTAATAATAACTTTGATGGTTTTGTTAAAATAAAAAAATAATTAGGCAGACAACTTAGGAAATGTTTCCGCTGTTTAATTAATCGTCCCCTAATCTTGCGCTTATCCTTAGTATAATAGCAATTATCAACTCTAATTCTGCGCACTATAATAACTTAAATATTCTAAAGATTAATCTTATTAAAAGCTTTAAATTTAAAGTGCTATTTTAGCGCAGCATAGCTAAATTAGCGGGTAATCTTTGCTTTAAATAGAAAAGCCTAAAAAAATATTATTTCCGCGCTGAAACTCAAGCAGACTATCTTTATCTAAACACTACGCCTGCTACTAACTAAGCTAAAATTACTATGCTACTAGCTATTTAAGTTTAGATTACTTATAATTAATAATGTATACTATTACTACGCTAGCCTTTCACCAAAGATAAACTCCCCTATTATTAATATCCCTTTTTCTTCTAACCTTTATAAGTTACCCTTCAATTGCTAGCCGCAGACCTATTTCCTAGCATTTTAAATACAGTAGTTAGCTTTAGCATTATTTCTTAAAAGGTTTTATCCAAATATTTTCTATATATTCCTCTTGTTTAGCTAAAAAAACCTATTTCGCTAAAGGGTATTAAATAAGGGCCTATACTTATACACTAAATTTCACTGCTAGTAAACATTTCTAACAAGCAGAAATACTCTTAGAAGGCTATAGAGACAATATATATCGTTAATAACCTAGACTATAGCTTGCTATTTAGTCTTACCTTTCTCAAGCATAACTAACTATATATTTGCTAAGAAACTAAAGACTAAAATAAAACCATCTAAGTTAATAATATTAATTAAGAGATCTAAGCAACTTGCTGCTTTAATTCCTTTGCAAAGAGATAGGCAGCCATTATTTGCTTAGTATAAAATATATATATCTTGCTTAGCAAAGGCTGCAATATACTAATGCAATATTGTCTATTGCCAGTCTCTGCAGATGGCTATTTTATTGCTTTATAGCCTATCTTTGATTTAGTTAAACTTACTTATAGATCTCTTATAAATGCTATTGTTAGTAAACAAAATAACTATCTCTAATTTGCAAACTTCAGCAATGTGCCTATCTTTATATATAAGGAATAAACGCTTAGTATTTTAAAATAAGTCACCGTTATAAATAATATCAAAGCTTTTATTACAATTAAAAACTTTACAATAGCAATTTTGCTTTTATAGCTCCTTAGAGATAAGCCTCTAGATAAAGACAAGGGCAGATACTTAAACGGCTACTTTTTTAATTTGCCAATGCTTAACCCAGAGATTAATATTAATAACGCTAATATTTCCAACTGTTAAAATAACAATACCCAGCAAAAGATTAAAAACCTTATCCTTTAGTACGCTTATTTCTTTTGCTTTTAACTTAGCCGTTTTAATAACAATATTTAGCAAAAGATACCTTTTAAGCTAAATGCAAACTTAGACAACCTAATCTAGCGACTATATAACCTTTTACAAAGAGATTATTAAGCATTTAACCATATTATTAATTTATTAGTAAATATAAGCATTATTAAAAATATGCCACTAAGTAATATCTGCCCTATTGCGTTGCCTGTCTTTATTGTTTAGAGAAATAATAAACCCTACGTTGTTGTTAACCTTAAATAAATTAATATTAAGCTTATTAAGCATAGGTATACCATACCTCGCTAAGAAAATATCCTTAGGTTAATAGGCGGCTATATAGTATTTTCTATTATAAACCTATTAAAAGGTTTCTTTCAGCAAGGCCTAGCTAAAAAAGATAAATAAAAGACTACGTTTGTTACTCTATACCACAGACTATAACGGATAATAGTCAGCTTTATAAGCCTAGCAACTTCTCCTACGTTTTTCCAACAGTAAATAAAGCAACTATTTAAACGGTATTTATAGCAGTTTGTCTTAGTTTACATAGATAATATTATTATATTCTTTTAAAACATTGATAAATATTTAAACCATCTTAATATCACCTTTACCTTGCTAAAAAATTTAAATTGCACTATGTTATTAAGCAAATGCCATTTTGTCTAGCAAAGATTAAAAGCATTAAGCCATTATATCTTCCGCCTTAAACTATCTACTACTAAGGAAAAAACCAAGGCTATCTAAAATCTCAATATACTAAAAGACTTATAAACCCTTAAATTAAAACTTAGTCTAATAAAGTACTACCGCAAATTTATACCAGATTTCGCTATAATAATAAAACCCCTCTACTAACTAAAGATCCTTAAATTCAAAAACAGCCCGCTAAAAAAGCCCCAACGCGTTACATTTACTTATAAGGTTACCTTTCTACCCTAACTTATAGCTTTATTATCAAACGCTAACCTATAGTAATTAGTTATATTTAAAAAAAGAAAAAACTATTGCAAAAAACTATAAGCAAACGCTAAAAAAGCGTAGGAGACATTAAAAACAGCACTTATTAACACTGTTGATCTAGCATTTCCAGATTACAATAAGCCTTTTATTTTTTATATAGATATAAGCGCCAAAGGCATTAGCGCTAGTCTATATTAGGTCCAGCCTAATAAAAAGAGTAAACCTATACTATTTTTATTAAAAACGCTAAGCTCTGCTAAAAAAAACTATTTTACTCTAAAGCTTAAAGCCTTAAGCCTAGTTTAAACATTGAAACATTGCGCACACTATTTTAACCATAGCAATATTCTTATAATTACAAATTATAAGTCTATTAAAGACATATTTAAAATAGTTAACTAATTGCTGCGCAACGCTAAACGCATTACTAAATAAAAGCTATTTTTATTTAAGTATATATATCAACTAAAAATTGTACATAAACCTAATAAAACCTATACAAACGCCAACGCCCTATCTCAGCTGCTTAAAAAAATAAATAAACACGCTTCCACTTAAATAGCAGCTAAACATAATATAAAAGCATATATCGTCATTAATAGTCAATAATAGATATAAGAACTACTAGTGCAATTATATATTATTATAAAATAATAAGCTTGCTATATATCTAAGCTCCCTAGGAACCCTAAACTCCTACTAAAGCAATTGCTAAAAACTATAGATACCAAGATCTCCAAAAGCCTAAAACCAGCCTAAAAGCTCTTACCTTAAAATAAAAGTTTAAAATATAACCCAACAGCAGTAGATAACGCTTTAGTAACACTAGACAGCGTAGATATTCCTTTAGCAGAAATATAAATAAAAAAAATTAATAAATATATTATTATTACCTTATAAATATCTGCAACCTAGAAACGCAAGGTTATTAAAGCGCTAAAAACCAATAAAACCTTTAAATCCATATATTAACAAATCTACGCTTAAGCAAATAATATAGCAAATAATAAAAACAGTCTTAAACTTAGTATATATAAGTTTTAGCTAAACTTAGATAGCAAGTTATTATATATTGTTTATAAAAATAAAAAAGCAAGATTAATTATTCTATTAAAGATAATCAACTATATACTGTAAATAGCGCATAATAACCGCGCTTACGTTAGCGTTTATTAAACTTACCATTTCCTTTAAAATTTTATTTTCTTTCTTAATATACGTTGCTTTGTTAAAAAACACTATGCAGCATATCTAATATATACTCTCTCTAACCTACCACAGCATATATCCTATAATAATCTATAACTATTAAAAATACCTCTTCTCCCTTTCTTTATACTTTGCCTAGATTTCATTGTCGATCTTCTAACGTTACAATAAAAAAACAACGCTATTTTGCTAATTATTTGTAAAATGTTAAAATTCATTATTAATATTTTAGGCAAAATTACTTAAATTGCAAAAGAATAGGCTTAAATATTTATAAAATAAATTTACCTAATTTAGGAAATGCTAAACGTCCTAGTTTTAAATATAAATCCAATATTTACTAATGCTTTATAGAAGAAATTGTTCTAAGCAGCAAGCACTGATATTAGAATGTCTGCTGCTTACTACCCCTTAGCAAATAGACAAGCTAAACGCACTATGCAAATAATAACCTTAGCTTTAATTATATCTGTTAAAATATTACTAAACCCTAGTTACTAGCAAAACAAACTACCCTATATACTATTTGTCTTAAATACTTTAATTTCTACCATTATTAAATAAACCCCTATAATTATTTTATATAAATATTAACTTTAAAAACTATTCTCACCTGCAAGCAAACTTAGATATAATTTTGCTTATTAATAATAGCTAGCATAAAAAAAAGCTGCCAAAGCTATTGCGATAACCCAAGCTTAATAAAAAATCTATTATAACAATAAGCATAATAAACTACTAGCACTTAATATAAGGGATTATATATACGTTTGCCTTGTAAAACTAAAGCATTGCAGTTATCATTTAAACCACTAGACTAAGCTTACCTTCAGCAAGATAGGCCTATTCAAAATTACTTATAAGATATTCCTACTATGTTTTAAGCTAAAACTGCTAAGCTAGCTAAAATAAAACTTAGAAATTTCTATTGAGCATTTAATCCCTGCGTCGCTAGCTTAAGTTAACGTTATATAGCCTTCGCTAAGCGCTCTTATAGTTGAAAAAAAAAAAAATATATTATTGAAAAGATTATTAATCACAGCCTTCATCTCTAGCCTAGTTACAACGTTAAAACCCTATACTATAAAATCAAATAGTTAAAATATAATAATATCTTTTAAAAGCTATATAATAATTTAATCTAAGATATGCCTCAACTAATTAAGAAATATCATTAAAACAGCAAATTATCTACGCAGCCAAAACCTTTATCCTCTTAACTATCAACCTAATAAGCCTATTATTAATCTTAACTTAAATTATCTAATTATAAAGTCTTTTACAAGCAGCTTTGGCCTTAACAAGCGGTCTTCAGCAATCCTTTATTGCTACCTATCTAAAACACCCTAAAAGCAGGGCTAAAAAAACCCCATTTATTATAATATATATTTTATTAGACAATAATATATATAAATAAAATAGTAATAATAAATTAAGGCATTAATTGCAGCATTAGCGCGTGTAAATGTATTTGAAATTTGTTAGATTTTTTTAGTTAAAATAAACAAACAAAGTTTACTGCGTAAAAATAAGTAATAAAAGTTTTGCAATCGCAAATATTATTATTAAACGTATACTAAGCAACCAAACAGTAAACCCTAGCATCTACCTTCTAAAAACCTTAACCTATAATCTCTTAAACCTTAACTATAATTTTCCAAACTTTAACTATAACCTTATACTCTTTTACTATACACATTCGTTTCTATTTGCCACCTTTACAAACCACCTCACAGCACTTTTTCTTATTTAATAATCCATTTCACGCCCCCTCCATTATTCATCTATTATACACACCCTTACTTCCCTTTTTAAGATATTTTTAACTTTACCCTAACTTTTAATCAACCGCACAAAGCTGCAAACCTTTTAAAACTATAGCTAAAATGTTAAAGTATATTTAGCCTGCCAATTCGCTTATAGCAATGCGTAGTGCTAAGTACATTTAAAAAAGCTTTATTAACTAATATTACCCTATTTTAATAAAATAGTCTAAGGCAAAGCAATTAAAGTTTTAGACCTTTAGTAAAAATATAAATAATACTAATTGTGAAAACTTATCTATAAATTCCCTTAACTAGCTTAAGCAGCACACTAATGTGTTTTGCAGCAATAGTAATGCTAATGCAAACATTATTAATACGCGCTCTAAGCTTAACTATTGTGTTAAAGTCTTTAAAGTAAAATATAAAACTAATCTTTGCAATATTTGTAAAGTAACCAATAATTAGCAATGTAAGCTAGTGCATAAGTTCTTTAAATAATACCTTAAGCGCAATCTGCTTAATTACTCTAATAGTAATATAAAGTCTAAAGCATCGTCTATCTTAAATGTAACCCCTATAGCCTTAAGCACCTCTCTCCTAAAAATCAAAGGCTTTCGTTTCTATAGCTACACTAATGTTATTAACTTTGCAACAAACATTAACATTGCAGCTAATAAGCATAGCAACTATATAGTCTTAAATATCTTTTATTAAACGCTAACTGCTAATTATAATAATATAAGCTGCTTATAATTTAAGTAATTAGCGCTAAAGATATATTATTAAATATTTAAAAAGGTTTATATTATATTACGCTAGATTTAGAACGCTAAGCTGTTAAAATTATTTGCTATATAGCGTTTAGCGTACCCCAACGTATGCAAAGACCTTATTAAAAAGCTTTATAAACAATGCGCCCTAACCTAGTTAAGAAATAACCCAGTTACTAAAGACCTTAAAGGCAATCTTTTTAAAAATTGCAAACGTCTCTTAACTATAAAACTTAATATTTTCGGCAATAATAAAAACCTTTTACAAAAGGCAAAAAATAGTTAATACTCTTATTATAATAATAAAAAAAGCTTCTTAATATATAAAACCTGCTATACTAATTTTTATAATATGATATTTACTGTGTAAAAAGTCCTTATCTTTAAGACTAAAGCCAATCCTACGGGTTTGTATACCTTATAGCGACTTATTAGCAAAAAGATTGCAAACAAAGCAAATATTAAAGATAAATTATCCTTTAAAGCAAATAATATTATAATAAAAAAAATCAACGCTGCTAGAAACAACGTTTACATAAGCAAATCTTACCCTTATAAATGCATTATTTTTTATAAGACAAAAAAAGCTACCTTCTACCATAATAAAACTCTTAAAAAGCTTGGCAATAATAATAAAGCACTAGTAAGCATAGTTATTTATTTCTACTCGCAGCTGCACTCCTAGCTATTTATTACAATTAAATACTTAGCCTTGCTGCAAAAGGCATAATACTCATTTATTAAAGTAATTATACTTATAAATACTATTACTAAAACGCCTTATATCTGCAAAGTAAACTTTGCCATTATTTATAAATATATGCATAAATTGCAGCTTTATAATAAATAAGTATAAAATATATTAATAATTGCCTTTAACACTATACTAACGCATATTTAAATATAAAATGTAAATTATAACTAAAAATAGCTTATTAGAGCTAAAATGTTAAACTTCTCTTACCTAATTTAGCATATTAACAACTAGTATGCTGAAAAATCTATCTCCTTTTAAGTTTTTATTCTAGCTGCGTAAAAGGACTTCTCCTTTTAAGGTATAATCTTTAGCATACTATATATAAAATTAATAAAAAACCTGCTTGCCAACATTTACGCTAGTCTAATAAATAAAAACGTTGTTAAACCAAAGAATCTTAATATAACCCTCCTTAAAAATATAATAGAACTGCTACCTATAGCAGCATTTGACTTAGTTAAAGATATATTAATTATTTTTTCTAATAATATCTTTTAAAAAATACAATATTAACGCTAGCTTTTATAAAAACTAACATAGAAATACGTTAAAATTCTCCTTTAACCATAAAGCAAAGTTTATATAAAGGTATTAAACCTTTATAATAACTTTAAAACTATTACTATACTTAGAATTTAATATGCTATAGTTATTGCCTTTGCTAACTAATGCTGCCTTTTTAAGCTATACCTATTACTAAGCTTCTTTATCTTTTTGCAAATTAAGATAAACATTGCAGCTATTTAGTAAAAAATCTAAAAACTCACTAATAACAAAAAATATAAAATCATCGGCGGTTAGATTTACAATATTTTATCTAATGCTAAAAAATAGCTAATACCTAAGTATAAGGCTAAGGAGTTATTAAAAAACCTTAATAAAAAAAAACTAAACAAATAATATTAGCAGCAAAAAGAAAGGCGTTCTAAATTTATATAAGCTATGCAAATAACTAATGCTATTACTTAGATCACCCTATTTATCTGCACTATAAAGGTTAATAGCCATTAAAACCCCTACAAGGTCTTTAAACAAAAAAAAGACCTTGTCCTAAAGCTTGCCAAATACTTCTAGCAAGCTTTCAAACATAGCCCAAATAGTAAGCTAGTTAAGAAAAAAAATAAAGATTAGCAAAAGCATATTATCAAACGCTGTGCTAATATGCTAAGCATCTTAATCTTACTATTATTAGCTTAAAAGATAGCCTTAGTTTAAACTAGCATTGTTTTTAACGTTAACGGCCCTTTATATAAACTTAGGGATATCTACTTTTTGCTTAAACTATTTATAATTCTAAACTAGAATAAAAAAAATGGCCAAGCTCCCTATATCTTTCCCAAATTTTTTATACTGTTAAAGTATGCTAAAACCCTAAACTAATACATTATAAGCTTTATATAAATTTAAAAGGACATATTACTAAAGGCAATTATTACTTACGCAGTTAATAAGCATATATTGTTAGAACGCTTTAAAAGGTTAAAAAAACTGCAAAATCAAAAAAACCAGCCTAGCGTATAATAAATAGCAATTTATTAAGGCAATTTTTATACTGCTAACCTATTTTGCATAATACTAATGCTAGATTATATTTACTTTTACTTTTTTAATATAAAAATAGTATAAGAGTATAACTTAGATGAAATTATACTTAACGACAACTTTTAATATAATAAGGAGCAATTTATTAATAGTAAGCTTAACTTAGTTATTATTAAAAAGTAGTAAAGAAACTATAATATCTCTCTAAAGAATTATATTTAATAGACGGTAATATTTAACTGTAATTAGCGCTAAGCGTTCTTTAACCTTGACAAAGCTTTCTTTAGCCAAGTTTACTTTTAAGGCTGCTTAGGCAGCAGTAAGTTAAACATCGCAGATTTTCTAGCAAGCGTTATTTAAGACTTTTACTTAGTTATTATAGATTTTATATCTTTGTTTATATTTTATATTTTAAAGCTTATTAATAATATAATGCTGCAACGCTGTAATCTAAATTTAACTTTCCCCTTTAATATAAAGGGTAATATATAATAGGTTTCTAATAAACTTTTTGCATAAATAGGCGCTTTAGCTTATTTTAAGGATAACATTGTTAAAGTTAAGCAGAATATTAAACAAAAACCTATAGCCAGCGCAGACGCCTTATTATTTATATCTTTTCTATTGCTTAAGAATGGTTTATTATAGCAGTAGATAACTAAAATTGCTCTTTAATATAATGCTAACAACTCTCTTACAAAAGAAAATCGTCTTAAAAAGATTTTAAACAATATCTGCAATATTTATAAAGAAAACCTACGTTAAAACTTATCTTAATAGCTAGTATAAAACTTTAATACTGCCTTTTATAGTAAATTTATAGCGTTTAGATTATTTTGCACTAATACTACTAGTATGCTGCTTAATAAGCATATAAAGCATTACTTTTATTTGCTTAAGCTTAACAAGTTTTATTTTTAGAGGCATAGCATTATTTACTTTAAGCAATAGACTTAATTTATAAAAACTGCCTTTATTCACATCTTAGAAGAGAGATATTAAAATGAACTAGGCTATAAGCTATTAGCCATAGCCAAGCGCCTAAAGCAAACTAACTTTAAATCTACCACTAATAAAACTAATACTAAATCTACCACTAACAAAGCTAAACTAAAGTTTACTATTAATATAGTTAAATTAAATATAATATTTAATAAAAACGTTACTTAAATTAAAACTACATTTGCCAACGATGCTAAACTAATATTATTTAAGAATATTGCTGCTTTTGTCAGCAAATTTAACTTTAAAGATAATATAGTGCAAACTGCCCCTACTTAGGTTATAAGCGCTAAGTATATAATTATTATTTAGTGTAATAAATATGCAAAGCAAGTTATATTAAATTATCAAAAGCAAACTAAAATTATAAACCCTAAGCAAAAGCAAACTATTATTAAAGTTAATAATATTATGCTAAAATAATAAAAAATAATTTGCAACATTTATGGCATAGATCCCTAAATCTTTATAAAAAACACTAAAATCTTAGTAGCAAACTAGCTTACTATAGGTCTTAGTATAGAAAACGCTAATGATTTTAATACTAACGCTAGCTAATTTACTAAAAAACTATCTAAAAAAGCTTTTATCTTAAACGCTATTATCTAACTTATACTATATTGTAGAAAAGCATTAGCGCTTTAAGCTTTGCTAAATAATAAAGCAAACCCTAATATCTCTAATAACAAAAACTAAGCAAAGAAAATTGCTAAGCGCTTAAAGAAATTATATTGCTATATACTTAACAGTATTAATTACATTATTTATACGCTAATTGTAGCCTTAAAACTTAGCAATATAAAAATATTTAACCTAGCTGTTATTATATTTGATAAAGCTAGCATAATGCTTAAAGCAAACTTGTTTCTAGTAATGTAATAATTCTTTTACTGCCGATACTTTATTTTCGCAGGTGATTATATATAAAGCAGTTATATTGCACTTAGCAATAATATTTGCTAATATTATAAATTAGTCTTTGCCTTATATAAAATACCTAAAAATAGCAAAGAATAAAAGACCACAGCCTATTATAAAACTAAATCTAAGATTAAAGGCTTTAAAAACCCTTTTGTGCTATAATATTAAACCTTTACGCTATATTATATAAACCTAGGCGCTTATAAGCATATCTTATAACTAATAATTAATTATTGTTAAAAAGGTAGACTTAAATAAATAACTAATATAACTGCGTATAAAAGTTAAATAAATGCCTTTGTAAATGTTTAAAATATAATTAAAATAACTGCTAAGCTGCACTAATTCCTAAATATCCACGTCTTTAGCTATAACCTAAACTCCAACTTTAATTATAGCAATAGCATATATATTATAATCTATATAGAAGATAACCTAGCACAGCAAGGCATAAGCTAGACTAACAATGCCTAGTATAATTAAGCCTTAAACTTTGCTGCACAAATTCACTAAGCTAGCATTGCTAACGACTTAAAAAAACTAGTATTAATCCTTATCTCTACGCCATATGCATAAGCTACCAAAGCTTGCAAACGTGCATTTAATAAAATATCTCTATAAAAAATTTGCAAATCCTATATATAAATTTGCACAATTAATAACTTTTAAAGCGCAGAGGTAAACATAACCATTACTTTATTTATTGTAAGCAATCACAGTAGCTTTTTATAATAATAAAGCTAATTTATTGTAGCCTAGACTTACGCATGATATGCAGCTATTAATATTATAAACCAAGCTTTAATTAATAAGCCAATAGCTTAGTAGGCTTATTTCCATATATACAACATAATGTAAAAAAACTTTTACGCTATAACCTTTAACGACTATAACTAGGCCAACCTTAATACCGCTACTTATATACTATAGACAAAGAAGCCTACCTAAGCTAAAACCCTATTTTATGTAAACTGCCGTTTAATAAGATATTATCTATGCAACTGCTAAAAGATGCAAAGCTAAGGTTTGTCGCTTATCGCCAAGGCTAACTTACGTTAACCAATTGAATATAAGCAAATAAGCCGCATTAATAACTTTAATATTATATTATCTGCTCAGCAAAAGGATGCTCTGCTTAATAAACGCAAAAAGTCCTTTGCCAAGACCCTAAGAGACATTAAAGTTAATAAAATTAATATAAACAACCTTATTAAGTTTATTATCGCTATAAATCCTAATGTAAAACTGTATAAGTACTAAGGCAGTAAGATATTAGCAGATAAAAAAAACCCTTAAGCTTAGTAAAGTGATTAAAACCCTTTAAGCAATAACTTTAACGACAGTAATAAGATAATTATAGACTTTTATAGTATTATTAAGTTTATTAAACTATCTAAGTTAGCTGCAAAAAAAATCTGCAACTAATAACGCAAGGCTTACAAAAATAACCCTAAGGTTTAAGCTATCTATAACCAAAACTCTAATATATTTATAAATACTTAGACTAACCTAGCTAAGGAAAATCTATCTAATACTGTATTTAAGGATATTATCGTTAAGGAATAAACCCTTATAAAAACCAAGATTGCGTAGGCAAACAAAGTGGATACTTTGTTAGACAACGAGCAGCAGAATAATAACTCCCAAGCTGCTTTAAACCCCAGCACATAGGCCTTTGCCCCTAGTAACGCCCTAACTTTTAAATAGGATAGTTAACTAGCCCAAGCCTTGTCTTCTAAATAAGATTAACTAGCCTAAGCTTTATCATAGGATTAACTAGCCTAAGCTTCGTTTGCTAGATAGGATTAACCAGCCTAAGCTTTCTCCTCTAGATAGGACAACTAGCCAGCCTAGGCTTTATCCTTTAGATGGGCTAATAAGCAATAGCATAACGTTTAGCTTCTTAACGTTTATATAATAGCTTAGGATTATAAGGGAGTAATTGAGAATAAGGAGAATACTTTTACCTTTGATGGTTAAGACACTAAAACGGATTTAAATTGGTTAGAAAATGTATAAAGAAATTAGGTTAATTTTATTAATTATTATATTATTATAAATGCATAAAGATATATGTATTTTTTTTTCAACGGGGGCATATTGGGCTATAGGGTTAGGGGTACAGACCCCTAGTTTACCACTACTACTACCTATACCATAGCCTTTCCCTAGCTAGCTATTTTCTCTCTTTTACACAACACCATACACTAAATTAAGAACAGCTAAATCACATATAACTGATCGTCCTCTGGTTCCTTGTATATATATCTCTACGATCGTCTAACGTTACACGACTAGGTACCGGGCAGCATTGGGCTAAAGGAGTTGCAATATTCCACGGTATACAAGCCCTAGGGAGACCCGTATAAAATGTGAAAGATTATCAAGATAATCTATATTAGAGCACCATTCTATGCGTTGATCATATTGGACCATCCGAAGGTCGGCATGACCTCAGCGGTGAGTCCAGAAAATTTCTTGTGATCAACCTTAAGTCTATTTTCCGGGTCGCATCCCAGAACATGACCTGTAAGTCGTGTGGGAGAAGATGAAACGCAGGATTTGGTCTGTGATGTTCTGGAGCTGTGGATACTGGTAATGTCGCGCAGTCGTTGGCTTCCAGGTTTCCAGTTGGCCAAAGATCATAGCTGTATCCGGCTATACGAGCACCCGGACAGCCGGAGTGAACATCATTGTTCAATCGTCGACGCCAGTCTGGGTAGAAATCTCAAGAGAGGCTGGTGAAGGAATGTTTGGTACAAATGGACTGCTGAAGGGCCTGAATTGCAAGTAGCCACTGCCACAAGGGACGACCAGGCACCAAACGGAATGGTCGTCTTGAAGAGTGGATACTAAAATCATTTAAGTGGGTTCACAGCGATACATAGTGACGCCGACTTCCGAGCTACCATATCACACCGCTGAACGTCGTACAAGAATGAACGACCTAGTATCAGCACACCAGCACGTCCTATGGTGGCCGTAAAGAGCACCGCTCGCGAGCTCTTCAAGGTGCAATCTGCCTGAAGCATTTTCCAGAGCGGGTTTCTGGGTGCCGGTATGCCTCCAGCTATATCAGTGCCGGCGCATTGCTTGCATGGACTAACGGCGAATGTAGTTGACGAGGTCACAGCATGTTGAGACACTTGGAAATCAGACTGAGAGAGCCTAGGGACTTTTGAGCAATCCAACAGGGGCAGTGGGAAGGTCTGTGATAGAGGGGGGGGGGTGGGGAAAGAAAAGAATGGAAAAAATCCAAGCAACTGAGCGTGAGAGAAGAGGAGGTGAAGAGAGCCATCTATGCATTCAGTCCCAATGCAAGTTGTACAGTGTGGTTGTGTGATGATGTGAATTATCACAGCAGAAGCCATGTTTCAGTGGTCGAAGCTATAACCCCTGCAAGCACAGATGCATCCCCCCACTTCAGCAAGCAGCCTGGTTGATCCTCCAACGAGCCCAGGGCCTAATTTGTTTGGGGACCCTTCCTTGACGGGTGTCCAGCTCCTTCTTGACCCATACTTTTTTTCATTGCAACTTCTCGTCTGGTTGACGATCAGACGCGAGCTAACCAGACTTCGGCATTGACAGGTTGTCGTCTCAAAAAGTTGCCGGGATCAACGCTCTTTTTGTCAGGCGCTTTGTTACCGTACATTTCCACCACTGGCGGCGCGTATCAGAGCAACACAACGCACCGCAATTGGCACTCGAGCCGTATGACAGGCACTTGGCACATGCACCTGGCCAACCCCCCCCCCCAGTCCCGATTAGATCCTCGCCCCAAACACACGAGTCCCTCTCCCTTCACTCAGGGCACAGCATCTTATTTGTTGCCGAGGAGACGCCCACCCAAGGGAGCTGCCGACATGGATTTCATGAAGAAGCGTAAGCTCAACGCCCTGCTGAACGGCTTCGGCACCAGGCAAGCGACCACCTCTTCTTCTACATCCGATTCCACCGCGCGCGACCTGGATTCTGCCGCAACACCATCCACCCCTCCTCCAAACCGGGATTCCACCGCACCGATCGACTCCACTTCCTCTACCATCCGCACGCCGGGATCCGACTCGATGGCGCTGCAATACACTGTCTCAGCCGTGCCGCGGTCGACTAACTCCACCGACCTCGACCTCACAAAGCGCCGCCGCCTCGGCCTGCCCGACTCGACGCCCTCCAAGAGCTTCGGCGCGTCCGGTCCCTCGTCGTTCTCCGCCAATGGCAGCCACACGACCATATCCAATATCGTGCTGAGGAAGTGGAACGGTAAAGACGACAAGAAGGACCTCTTCAAGCCCAAGTACTGCCCAGCCGACCGCGACGAGCTGCTCAAGCGCCTGGTGAGCTTCCAGGAGCTTACAGACTGGACCCCCAAGCCGGATCCCGTCAACGAGGTGCAGTGGGCGAAACGCGGGTGGATCTGCAATGGCAAGGAGCGCGTCCGGTGTACGCTGTGCAACAAGGAGCTTGTAGTGAGGCTCAACAGGAAGGAGGTAGATGGCAAAGAGGTCCAGGTGCTCGTGCCCTCGGAGATCGAGGACGCGCTGGTGCAGAAATACGTCGAGCTGATCCGCACCTCGCACCAGGAGGACTGCCTCTGGCGGAAGCGCGGCTGCGACGACTCGCTTCTGCGACTGCCGCTGTCCAACCGCCAAAACGCCATACAGGATCTGCGAAAACGCTACGACGAGCTCTGTGCCCGGGCCGCATTCCTCCCCTACGAATTCAACCTGCGCCTGCCCGACAAGTTCAACATCGATACGATTCTGTCTCAACTCCCAACCGATTTCTTCACCGTGCCGCCGCCACCCTCGACGACGAGCTCGTCAGCACCAAACCGTGTCGCTCTGGCTCTAGCTGTCCTCGGCTGGGAAGGTCTCGACAACCCGCGCATTGGTCCCGTGCCGAACACGGCATCATGTCATACATGTCTCCGAAGACTAGGACTGTGGATGTTCAAGAGCAAGGAGATTGACCCCGAGACCAATGAGGTGCTGGTTCCTGCACCGATGGACCACCTGGACCCGGCGCGAGAGCACAGGTTCTTTTGTCCGTGGAAGAACCCAGAGGCCCAGCGCACATCGACGGATGCCAGCTCCCAGAGGCGCATGAGATTGGCACCCGAAGAGCAGGAGATGTCTGGTTGGCAGGTTCTGCTGCAGGTCCTCAAGAACGAGGCGTATCTCAGAAATCGCGAGACTCCGAGCAAGAAGTCCGCAGGGAAGGCGACGGGCGGGTCACCGCAGACGCCTAGGAGGCCCGTGTTGGGCGGCAGCCAGGAGCAGGATCCGCCTCACCTGTCGACGCCCGGCGCTGATGGGTCCGAGGTTATCGGCGAGGGGGAAGACGAAGAAGATGAAAAGGTACAGGCAGAGAAGGACAAGGAGAGGTGGGCAAGACTCAGGCGGGTGAAGAGTATGCTGTCGACCAAAGGGACCAGGAAGCTGCGCAAATCGTTCACCAGCAGCCGGCCTGGGAGCAGCGCGCTGAGTAGGCCTGGGACGAGCCATTCGACTGCCCAGGAGGGCGAGACGTCGCAGACTGCCGCGCAGGAACCTGTCGCAACAGCACCGGGAGCTTGAGCACGGTCCAAAGCAGATTTCAAAGGGTTCAAGGGTTTGAATGGCAAATCATCGTTTCGAAAGGGGTCATCTAGGCACATTTCACGGTTTCATTAGCGACGGCGTCTATGTTATTGTCTGGCGTTGAGGCCAACCATGTAGCTTAATCGAAAATTGGCCGATTATATCATATTATAATATCAGCATTGTTCTCTCGTCCTGCGTCCGCTATGAGCACGGGAATAAGTAGTAGCATTGGTTTGGCGACGTTGCACAGATCATGCCATTGGGAGCACCATGTTATAGCGATCGCGGGAGCCCTTCCGTCCTCGTGGGCAGGCGTCTCTTGGAGATGGATTGTCTGCCTTGCTCCATTGTAACAGGCCTACAGCCCGGATATCCAGATGTGCTAGTAACCCACAGAATTCAGTCATCACCGAGCCTTTCAAGCGTCTGACCCACGATCTCCATGTACTGTGCCAGGCGACTCGACTCCCCTTCAACCTCCACCTACTCGTCGGCATTAGTCCCTTCGACTTACAAGATGGGAAATGAGCTTCTACGTTGGACCAGTAATGCAATCGACTACAACGATTGTCCAAACTTCCCGTTTTCACCCTCCATCTGGACTAGTTCCCACATGTCCTCTACCATCATCTTGTCCAGGCGTGCGAGGCGCTTCTTGGTGTCCTCAGATGAATCTCTGTCAAACTCATGCAGTAGCAAATACTTCACCGTGCCCGCCGTCGGCACCTTGCCCCCACCGTCCGTCAGCTGCCACCACGTGGACCGGCGATGCCCGTCGACCGCCGACATGGCTCCCACACACTTCTGCTGAACCCACGCACCCGGATCTCCTTCCTCGGCCCCGCTCGGTCCGGGAGGACGCCGCCCATCTTCGAGTACAGACGCACGTGCGAAGGGATGTCGGCCTCGGCGTGGTCCCTTCGGCGCGCCTGGCTCTCTGCACCGCCTATGACGGCCGGGTCGCGGAGAGGGTATACACGGCGAGCATTGTTGATTCCGCATCCGGGTTGACATTTTTGTACCGAAGACCGGTGTGGATCCCGTCTATGTTGTGGACATTGCGAGGGAGGTGGGTTTCTTTGTAATCTTTCTCGAGCTGCTCTTCGGTCCACTGCGAGCCTCTGTGGGTCGTCAGAGCAAATACGAGGTAAAGTTCCGGCATCTCATTGGATGTAGTAAATATCTTAAAGTGGGATTTCTGCTGAGTTCGA
This sequence comes from Dendrostoma leiphaemia, assembly GCA_026120015.1. Taxonomy (NCBI): domain Eukaryota; kingdom Fungi; phylum Ascomycota; class Sordariomycetes; order Diaporthales; family Erythrogloeaceae; genus Dendrostoma; species Dendrostoma leiphaemia. Next base: position 42,096 of record JALRMF010000291.1, on the reverse strand, counting down.
GAACTTCTATCCTGAAATATGTCGAGCTTGGGTATGAACACTAGACATCAACGATGCAAGACTGCCTAAGTATGTATATTCACTGCGGCAAAGGTTTCGAGCGACACTTTACCACATGATTTCCTGGGCTGTCGTGCTGTGCAAAGATCGGAACTCCGGAAGCTGACGGTCGAAGCTGGAGGCAGATCCGAACTCTGCTCATCCGAGACCGAAGCAATCAAGTTGGCCATCATTGGCGGCAGACTCACACCTCGACTGATTCTGACGCGCACAAAATCGACCCGTTGGCTCCTTGAGCCTCAGCAATTTTGTCAATGTGCTGAAACGACAACTGCTCGAGGGCTAGAACAGGGGATGAGAAAGGGCTACGTGGACATAAATCGGGCAAAGTATTAGTGCCTGGATGAGAGAGGGTTTTACCTACCTACCACCCTAGGTATCCCCGAACAAGTGATCCTATCAGACTGTGATCAGATCATGATTCCTACCATAGCGCGCGTACACCAATTCCTCAAGACCCCCAAAAGACTATAATACTACCTTCTTTTCAAGGAAAAAAACAGTCTTTTTAGGGAAAAATAGTCTTAGAGCTTTGCGCGTTATATGACGAAAAAAAAAATTAGTTTTTTCTAAGTATAGCTATTTTATCTTATATATAGTCTTTTAGGCCTTTAGGGATTTTAGTCTAAGAACTGGTCTTAAGGGGTTTAATCGGTCTTGAGAGGGCTTGGTTGGTTTTAAGAGGGCTGGGTTGGCCTTGAAAAAGTTAGGTCTTAAGATTTCAAATTTTAGGTATATACCTACCTACCTAGTTATCTACTTAGTTCCTTTTTTTTTAATGTTAACGAGGGAGAGATTTTAACAAGTGATTAACTCTTTAATTTAACAAAGCTGTCTGTCTAGATCCACCTACGTATTAGAAATTAAAAGTAAGCTCATTTTAAGCCATGGGAAGAAATTCTTTCTTAGCCAGTTTTTATGCCTTGGCGAAAGGACCACGTTGAAAATCGAGCCAAATCCATCTAGGCCCTAGTGCCTTCCTTTCTGGTCAAGACCACCCTCTTTGGCTAAGACGGTCTTTAAATTGTAAAACGGGGTCTCTAGACTTGGAAGGTTTTATGGGGAAAGGACGATATCGTACAAAAAAGCACCCATTGCTTCCTTTGGCGTCATATGACGCGGGAAATCCCAAGACCGTTTCGACGGATCTATAAAAGCGTGCTATGGTAGCCAGTCCGGAACTTGAGCAAGCGCCCTTCTAGGCAATCCGGAGAACAAAGGAAATAGCTCTCTGGGAGGTGTACCATTCATTGACTGGGACTCTCAACCAATCACTAACTTTTGAAAAATGGAGATGTCAAGCCTTCGACTTTCGGGCGTCTTCAAGTTGGAGGGCATCGAGAAGGACTTCGGTCTCTGGCCTCTCTGAAAAGCTTCTCAAGCGGGCAAAGGGCAGACTGCTTTCTGATTTCTCAATCTCTCACTTAAATTACACATTGAGGTGAAGCACAAGTTGTCGACATTTTCTACTGTTGTCAACATCCTCCTTCATACTAGAGTGAAAGACGATTGCTGCCGTACAAAGACCAAGACGCCATCATACCGGGGAACTTCCGCCGGTGATGACTAACGAGTGCCATGTCAAAGTTTGATTCTCATGCTCTCTACGGCAAGTTATTGTGACAGCGGTCGAAACTTGACATCCCACGCCCATCAGTAGCTGAAACGGTACCGATGCGATGGATCGTTGCGATCCTTGTCACGAACATCCTATTAGTGCTTAGTTGCTTTCAGCTTCAGCACTTTTGATCCACCTCGAACGATCCTTCGAAATGAACCCAACATAAATGAGGCGCCCTGTCAGCACGAGACCTCCAAACACAGACCCCAAATCTGACAGCTTCCTGACCACGAATCCGGCGGCATCGACATGTCTTTGGGATTCAGCACGGCCAACAATGGCGTCCACGGAACTTCAGTACCGTCCTCTAGACTCCAAAAAGTCTGAGATTCGCGTTTTGAACTTGGTGCCCTCGAGCACTTCCAGCGATCCAGTCCATTGTTCACTCAGTCACGTATCATTGGACGAGAAGCCCGCATTCGAAGCGCTGTCCTACGTTTGGGGGCCACCTTCTCCGACTCACGATATCTTCATCGACGGGGCCAGATTCACGGTTGGGGCGAGCCTCCATGCCGCACTCACCGGTCTCCGCCAGCGCAAGAGACCTAGGACGGTCTGGGCGGATGCAGTCTGCATCAACCAGAAGGATGACAGAGACAAGAGCTACCAGGTGCCTCTCATGGGCCGCCTCTACACAGAAGCCACAAGGACCGTCATTTGGTTCGGCGACTCGAACGAGGACATCGATGCACTCGTGGCATATCTAAGCACCCACGGCCCGAGTCGTAATTTGATGTCAGCGCATTCCTCGAGATGGCTGAAGCTGGGTGCAAAGGCAGTGTTTTCGGACAAGGCCGGGCGGGAGAAGGCGTCGCACGACAAAGACTTGAGGATGCTGCAAGCTGCCAACGGCTACTTCGACGTCCTCGCGAGGCCCTACTGGTACCGCATGTGGACCTTCCAAGAGTATATGCTGCCAAAAGATGATCCGGTCTGCCTGTGCGGGTCCCACGAGTTCTATATGACCTCCGTCGACGAGGTGCGGCAGCAGCTGGTCGACGCAGTGGCCGACATTAGACAACGTGTGACCACCGGGCTGTCCTTAAACGGGGCAGATAAGGACGAGTCCTTCATGGCCTTCGCGGAAGCCGTTGCGAAACAGACCACTGCTCTCAGCCAAAAGTCAGCGGCAGAGAGTGGAAGCAGCGTGTTTGCGATCCGAAAAGCACTTCGGTCGAACTCTGGTAGTCTGGCTTATTTCTTGGGCATGACCAGTGAGCGGAACTGCACCGTGCAACACGACAGATTCTACGCCCTCTATGGAATCATGCCGGACTTGCAATCCGTCTCCGCAGTCGACTACAGCAAGCCGATCCGCCAGGTCTTTCTCGAGATCTCCTCATACGTTTTCAATGTCGAGAAGGCCAAGAATATATATTACAATTTCGGCCTGATGCCGGACCATTTACACAACCGAGAGGAATATCCAAGCTGGGTCCCGGACTTCGCTCGACAGAACGATGTAGTCAACCCTGATCGCTACGATACAGAAGAACGCCTCCCCAGACGCCTCTACGAAGATGCTCTTCTATCATCGCCGCGGAGCGCGGTGCAGAACTTGCACACGCTGCGTTGTCATGGTTTCTTGGCAGGCACTGTCACACAAGTCAGAAAGATTCCTGCCACCCAGCAGGGAATCTTTGCTGAGCTTCATGCTCTGTCTTCGGGAGGGGCGTACGCTTCTGCCGCCGAGAGTCATCGTGTCCCCCGGGATCCAGCACAGGTCTGGGCCGCTGCCGCATCGAGCCACATGGGCCAGTGGCTCGAAGATGAGCTCGGAAAGGATCACGTCAACTCGAACATTGTGCAGACCGTGGAGGGCATTCATAAACAGTTCGCAAGCGGAGCGAGGCCCCACTGTACGCTGCCATGGAATCCTCGCAGGCTCGAGAGTGAATTTGCATATCTTGCTGGCAGAACGACTTTCATCACGGGAAATGGACTCCTGGGTTTGGGCGTCGCGCAGATTCAGGAAGGTGACGTCGTTACGATCCTGAATAAGGAGAGAATACCAGTCATCCTTCGTCCAGCGACCGAGAATTCTCTTAACAGCGAAGATACGGGGTACAAAATGGTCGGTACGGCTTATGTCGACGGCCTCATGGACAACGAATGGCCTGTTGAGAGTCTCATCGAGGAAATCAGCAGACAAACTCCGTCCCAATTCTCTATACATTGAATGCATATCTTCTGTGGACAATCAGGACAGGCATCTTCAGGTGATCAAGATTTGCACGGTGGTATTGACTATATGATTTGCCTTTTTAGAGAATTCTCATACAAGATTCAATTCCAAACGGAGCCTTTTTTCCATAGATACTCAATATTGCTCAAGCCCAATGATACTGTAGAGCGCACCGAGTCGCTGCGATGTATTCCTAGACACGAGTCCCGCGATCAGGATACAAGCGAGAAGGAACAAGACTTGGACCCATAACGTTCCCACACTGCCAATCACAGGACCAATTTGTCTCACCAAGCTTATCCAGTCTACCACAGCAAGCGGACCTGCTGGAGCCTTGTGCTTCCTTCTCTCTACCTGCGACTGGTACTGGCGCTGGCGAGGTTCCCTAAAGAAGGAACAGTCAGAACAGGCGTAAGAGACGAGGAAAGAAGAGTCAGTTGTAAAAGGAATGAATGGATCCCAGGCAGAGTTGGGTTCACTCACACTGTGCTCAGATACTCCCGCTGAGCCTTCTTGATCTCGCTCGGCAGCGTCATCTCGACAACGGTCTTCGACTGGGACACCTGCATTTGCAGCTGACGCAGGTCTTCCTGCTGCTGCTCCATCTTCTCCTTGTACTTGTCGTGCTGCTCGAGCAGGCTGTTCAGTCGCCGCAGGGCAGCAGATGATGCTGACATTTCTTGAGGCAGAGACGAAGGAGCATATTGGAGATGGGACAGATTTGTCGGTGCGAAGAACATGGTCGACGGTAGGACTAAAAAACCAGAGACCGTGGGTGCGTCTGGAAAGAACCGTGTTTGTTGAACCAAGCGAGTGGGAAGTAAGACGGTGAGAGTTACTACCAACTCTAAGCGACCGAGTGACTCTCAGATGGCTTTTATGCTTGATAGACGACGAGTGACGACGCTGAGGATTGGGCAGCAGTGTGCCCAACACAGATGAACTATTGAATTTCGGTGTCGGCTGAAACACCGCGTAAATATAGAACCTACAAAAAAGAAATACCAACAGAGGTCCTTCTTGAAAATCTTCATAGGGCCGCTCGGGTACGGGACGCCTCGATTCGCCTCGGGCAATAATGCTGGCATATGCACCGTCCGCGAACCAGCAGAGAGGGGGGGGGGGTGGTTCGTCAGCCTGGGCTTATAAGATCTGCTGAAGAAGAAAAGAAAGAATGAAAGAAACAAAAAAAGAGAGAGAGGGCTGGTTACACAGATCTGAGATGCAGATATGCAGTGGTGCCCAGAGCAGGCTGCAGAAATACGCACGTTCTCACAGAAGATCCGTGGGCCCGCGGGCGTCCCCGCCGAGGACTCTCACACGGTGCGAACTGTCCCCCCCGCCCAATCGCATCTCCTGGGTGTTCGGACTCTCTCCTCTTCTCGCCCCGCTGGCGATCCGGGTCCTCTGCACGTTAACAATGACCGGAAATCAGGCCTTTCGGGTCCCAGCATATGGAGGGAGGGAGGGAAGGGAAGGGAGGAGACCTTGACGAGGAGGCTGACACAGGAGAAGCAGAGACGGACGGCCCCGCCGAAGCCGTACACGACGAGCTGAACATCTCGTGCGTCACCTCTTGGACTGCCAAGGAAGCATGTGAATTCGGGAAGCTCAGGATCTGACGACTTCGGTTCTCGCCTCTTTGGTCACCTCTCATCATCTGCTGTCTCTTCGGACATGTGCAGAGAGTAAGTACTCTCGAGTAGATTAGACTAATCTGACTGTGGTCGAATTAGTCCCCATCATCGACCTCGATCCCTTGATCGAAGAGGCCTGGGACATGGCGGCGGCAATCGTCGCGGCCGAAGACCGGTAATAAATATGTATGCTGCCCGCGTCCGCAGCCCCATCGCCCGTATACTCCGTCTCCGTGCCGTCCAAGTCACATGCCACGCCCGAATCGCTGCTCACCGCCCCGCTGCGTGGCGGCGGCCACGCGGGACTCAGGTCGCCCCCGCTCGCCGTATCCGAGTCCCTGTCGTGCCCTCTCTGCATACCGCCGCCTCCCTCGCCGCCCGCGACCCGCACCCTCTTCATCTCTTGGATGACGGCCACCAGATCCGTCATGCTTCCCGCCTGCAGCTCTATTGGCTGCTCGTGGCTCTCGTACACCTGAGACAGGCCGGGTTTCGTCCGCGCCGACTTCTGCGACCGCTGCTTTTGCACGCGGGCCGACCCCTCCAGCTCGGGCCGGTTGTGCAGGGTCGGCAGCTCCTGTGGCGGCAGGGCGGGCAGCAGGTCCGGGCTCTTGAGGGACCGCTGGGCCGTGGCCGTGGACTTCTCGCCCGTTGACCTCGCATAGTGGCTGTTCCGTGCTGTCCTGCCGTTTGTGCTGGCTCCTCCGCCTCCGGGCCCCTGTATCGTCGTGGCGTGGCTGTACGCTCGCGAGGCGGTCTGTCGGCTCGGTTGTGACGAGGCGATCTCGGCGCGCCTCTTGCGGGCGACGCGTCTTGAGTAGCAGAACAATGCTAGTGATAATATTATAACGAAGGCGACAGAGCCGACGACTATGCCGGCGATGGCGCCGCCACTTAGGTGATGTGAGTTTGCGTTGTCATTGGACGACGATGCTGTATCTGTGGGTTCCGAGGAGGCCGAGGTCGAGTAGACGAATACTAATGATAATGTGCTGCTGGCTGTGTCGATGGCCCCATTGGTGTCCCCGGTTGCGCTCGAGGGGCCGGCGGTGACAGTGACAGTGACTTGCCCGGCGTGCCCCGATGGTGTGGCCATCGTGGGCGTATATTATAATCGAGTAGGTATTAAGAAGTGGACACAGCGCAATCCGTGAACGTCGTCAGGTTGTGTAAGGTCGACCTCCCATTCATCCCTAGCCCTGATCTTGGATTGAAGGTGACTTCGCCGTCCCGTCACGATGAGGATTAGGTATTATAGACCGGAAAATTCGGGACTAGACAGTAAGTACACTAGACAGTACATGCTCACTACGGGTGAGGATGTGCCGTCGCCATAGACCGCTGGCTTCGTGCTTGCACACTCAATCCATCATTGCCGACACTGCCAGTACTGTTTGGCTCGCATGAATGGTACAACAACAGAGAGCAACTCGATTGCGTGCGGGTGAGTGTCCGCTGTGGTATCGAGCGAAGGATTTATGGTCGGGCGGCGCCAATAGCTGGTCACCGGAAATGAGTTGGGACCGCACGAGCGTCGTCACGACGGTCCAGTAGCAACGAAGACGCGGGCGGATGAGGCTAGTGAGAAAGCCTCGGAAAGCAAGGGAAAACCCACAGACGGCAGGTTGAGTAGGACAGGCAAGGCCAGAAGATGTGTGAAGAAGAGAGAAAATAGTCAACACTGCACCCACCGTCCCATCAGATAAGCGGCCCAGAGTCTGACGTGTCGTCCTATGCTCCCTCCCCAGATGTCCGTCCCGGTTGTCTCGCCGAGCCGATGGAAGGCTGCTCTGTGAACCAACAGGCAAGATTCCGGCTGGCCTGGCCAGTGGCTGGGGCAGGGCCAGTCAGAGAAGAATGGAATGGAATGGTTGCAAGCGAGATTTGGGGGCAGTGGAGGTGGGCCTCGACGGCTGCGGCATCCTCTCTCGAACTGGATCCCGGAATCCTGCAGGCGCCGCCGACTTGAAGACACTTGCAGGCTCAGCAGGCTCAGCTTCCCGGCTCGAGTCCGTTGGACTGGGACAAGCGGGATGGAAGGGGGGGTGGGCCCAGGATGAAAGATCGAGTTGTTGGTGGCATCTGCGCCACGCCGCTGAGCTGCACGGTGGAATGCCACGTCGGAAAAGCTTCACGGTGGGATCGAATGCAGATAGCGTGGATGGTGGTAGATACTGTGTCCGCGCGGACCAGCGCTATTATGCAGTACATCACACATGGCAGTATGTACTTTGCATGTATATGTGTGGCGTGGTAGGTGTGGCGTGGGTCATAATTACCATTGCAGGCGCATCACGAAGCATCATCTTCATGCCGTGTCGCCGGGATGGTGGGGGCACATCTTGCCGACCCGTCCAGTATCGATTAGATATTGTCTGCCCCTGACCGGTGGAATTGTCAAGGCATCGATTGAGGCTGCGTGAAGCGAGATGATATCATTTGCGTTGCACGATTCAATCCCGCATCCAGACTCGAGGACGCCGGAGTGCATTGCATGGCCTGGCATGGCAGTCATGGCAAGGCAGACGAAGGGCTCCGTGGTACATACCACAAGACATATAAAAGCCAACGGGCCAGACATGGTCAATCGTCAACCGTCGCCAGTTGACCTTGCACGTGCCTTGCAAGCCTGTGTGTGGATGAGATGGGAGTGAGATGGAGCGAGCGTCCATCACAGACAGGACCGTGCAAACCCAGACACGCCAGAGTGTGGGCGCCGCAGGGTTGGATCATTCTCCACGTGCCACATGGTCATTGCGATCACGGTAATCGTCCATCAAAAGAGCCGAGCCGCAACGGTCGATCAATAATTGGAAACTCGAATGTGTAATCTGGGGAAGAGGTGAAGTGAGTACTGTGGTAGACTGGCAGACTGGGTGCTTGCTTGTGTGGTGGCATGTGAAACTGCGCCGACTCAAGACCTGATGACATGACGCCTGACATGACGCCTCACAAGAAGCCGGGGAGACAACCCTCCAGAAGGCAACATAGAAGAGAACGACAGGGGTATGGTACTTTGCATGGGCACGTCCAGCGACCGCCGCGCTGGGTTGGAGTCTTCTTGCCCGTTTTGACTTGTTCCGCTGACGGAAGCAATTGACATGTGATGGCCGCTGACCAGAGCAGAGCGGAGCAGAGCCAGGCCAAGCCAAGCCAGAGGCTGCTGTCGGCTATCCATGGCTGCCGTTGCCCGCTGCACATGACGCTAGCTTGCTGTGATGCCGACCCCAGACTGACCGCATCTGTTCCGGTGCCGAGGCATCTCGAAGAGGCCCACTCCCGGATTACAATATCCATTGTCCAACATTCCTCGGACCTCTTGACCACCACAAACACTTTCTAACACTTTCTGAGAGAGTGAGAAAACTGCCCGACTCTATCACCTCGAGCATCTGGACATTTTGTCAATTTCGCTGCTCTTCACACAAACTTCAGCCCGTCCGGTCGAAGACGCTCAACCACCACCTTCCACCCGCACGATCCATCCCCAGACGCCACATTTAGAACGGAAAACATGGGTGGTAAGCTGCTTCACGAGGTCTTCCTCTGCCGACTCAGACTGACGACTCCCACAGCTCTCGACAGAATCTCTTCCATCGGAAGCCAGCTCATCAGCCCGCAGCAGGGCAAGGCGAAGCTCCTCGAGAAGAACCCCGATGATGTACGAACCATCCACCACCACATACCTCCCTCGTCTGGCTGTGAACACAAGAGGAGAAGAACAAGCCACGTACAACATACTGACCACCTGCTCAACCATCTCTAGGTCGTCGTAACAGCCTGCCTCCGCACCCCCTTCACGAAAGGCGGCAAGGGCGGCTTCAAGGACACCATGGCCTCCGACCTCGTGGCCGGCGCCCTGCGCGGCATCCTCGACCGCTCCAAGATCGACCCCGCCCTCGTCGAGGACATCGCTGTCGGCACCGTGCTCGCCCCGGGCGGCGGCGCCACCGAGATGCGCGCCGCCAGCCTGGTCGCCGGCTTCCCCGAGTCCACCGCCGTGCGCACCCTCAACAGGCAGTGCTCCTCGGGCCTGCAGGCCTGCGTCGACGTGGCGAATCAGATCCGCACCGGCATGATCGAGGTGGGCATCGGCGCCGGCGTCGAGAGCATGTCTACGCAGTACGGGTATGTTGAAATGCACCCATCCAAAGAACTCTCCACCTTTTTTCCCCTCTCTCATTTTCTTCCTGCTCCACGGGACGGGAACAGCTCAGATGAGGGCCAACGGCTGATCTTTTTCCGTCTTGCTCAAAACAGCCCCGGCGCCGTCACCGAGTTCTCCGAGCTCCTCGAGTCGCACCCCGAAGCGGCCAACTGCAAGGTGCCCATGGGCGTGCTGTCCGAGGACATGGCCAAGGCGCGCAACATCCCGCGGGCCAGCCAGGACGCCTTCGCCGCGTCCTCGTACCAAAAGGCCGTCGCGGCCCAGAAGCAGGGGCTCTTCGACGAGGAGCTCCTGCCACTGACGGTCCGGTTCGAGGACCCCAAGAGCGGCGAGGCCCGCCAGCTGACCGTCGACCGCGACGACGGCGTGCGCGACGGCATCACCGCCGAGTCGCTCGGCAAGATCAAGCCGGCCTTTGCGGCCGACGGGTCCATCCACGCAGGCAACGCCTCGCAGATCAGCGACGGCGCCGCCGCCGTGCTGCTCATGCGCCGCAGCACCGCCGAGCGCCTGGGCCAGCAGATCCTCGGCAAGTACGTGGCCGCCAGCATCGTGGGCGTGCCCCCTCTGCTCATGGGTGTCGGGCCCTGGAAGGCCATCCCCAAGGTCTTTGAGCTCACCGGCATCACCAAGGACGACGTCGACATCTTTGAGATCAACGAGGCCTTTGCCAGCCAGTGCCTGTGGTGCGCCAACGAGCTGGGCCTGCCGCAGGAGAAGATCAACCCCAAGGGCGGCGCCATCGCCTTCGGCCACCCGCTGGGGTGCACCGGTGCCAGACAGGTTTCGACGCTCCTGTACGAGCTCAGGAGAAGAGGTGAGAAGATTGGCGTGACGAGTATGTGTATTGGCACTGGTATGGGGTAAGTCGCCTAATTTTCCCCCATCCCTTTCACTGGCTGTGATGGCTTTTTTTTTGTGAACTGTACCTGACATCCGTTCCTGCAGTATGGCTGCGGTCTGGGTTGCCGAGTAGAACATGGACAGGAACCATTACGACAAGGGCTACTGCCTTGACGAGTGTTTTGATACATGTAGAATACGATTCTAGAAAATTGCATGAACCCTTGCCAAGTAAACCCTTCTGAAATCTGTAAAGTCTGCTTCGTCAACAACACACCACACGCGGCAGCATAACGGAGTGGAGGTGATTCGGATTGTGAGAGGACTGGAAACAAGTAAGAAAAAAGCGGTCAATTCTATCGCCTGCCTGGTATATCTCGTGAAAGCTTTACACCTTATACCCTGAACGCACGCCGCGAACGCCTGTCCATGATGCCAATGCTTTTCCATCTTTTCCTGTTCTCGTTTGTGTCGAAACCGAATCTTGTCTTCGGTCCAACCCTCCTAGTACGCCAGAGTCGTACAGCACACAAAAGGCTCTACAACTTTCCGCGCAGGTTCCTCAGTTTGGGGTCCGTGTCAACACCCAACGCATCCCGCAGATTGATATCGATGCCCTCCTTCTTGAGGCGCTCAGTGAGTTTCATAACGCAGTACCTATAAGTAAAACAAACAAAAAAATTAGAAAATTCGTCCCCTACCATCAGGTCTTTGACTTGAAGCTTGCAAGGCGGAAGGGCACCCAAAAAAAGGGTGCCAGGCACTGGGGAGGTGGAATCAAGGAGACTTTCTGACAGGGGGGCAAGAATGGTGTCTCCCACCACAAGACAAGCAGCGAGTTGAGTGCCTCACATAAAATCCTCGTCTTCCGTCTCCTCCGCGTTCTCGCCCAGCGCCAGCCGGGCCGCCTCGTCGGCGAGGTTGATGATGTCGTGCAGCAGCTCGTCGGTCCGGCTGCGTGGGGGCATCTGTGCCTGTGCCCAGTCGAGGGCTTGTAGGTAAGTTCGCATGTTGCTCCGCGGCGTATTATTGTTATCGTTGCTGTTGCTGTTGTTGCTGTTGCTGCTGCTATTTGCAGCGCCCGGCGGGGCGACGGCACCGCTGCTGCTGCTGCTACCAGCTGCGGCGCTGGCGCTGGGCATTGCGGGCGGCAAGGGGTTGGTCATCCGTCCCGGAATGGCGGGCACGGGAGCGCTGGCGGCGTTGTTATTCAGCGTCGCCATCGCAGGTTCGCTCGGGGCAGGACGCACCGACACCCTCACCTCACCGGGGACGCCATCTATCCGAAGGTTCGTCGTCTGGCCCTGAGCCACGGCGGCGTTTGGATTCGGGCTGTGGGCCACGAGGTTCCGCAGGAACTGATTCGCCGCGTCGGAGCCGTCCATAAGCCACTTCAGACACAGTTGGACTCGTTCTCGCGCATAGCGGTTGTGGTCGTCGTACGTGCAGCAGTTGAGGAGAGACACGATGCCGTTGTTCTTAACGATTTGGCCCTGTACTGATGGGTTACCAGGACTACTACGACCTGGAGGTGGTTGGAGGAGCGTGGCGAGAATCTGCAGTATCTGGCCCTTGACGCCAGCCCACGGGAAGGTATGTGCTGCTGGAGTCTCGCGAATACTGCCCGGATGTGGTGGAGGAGGTGGCGGAGGTTCGTTGACGTCGTAGTGACCGTTGTTGACAGATGAGGAGGGATCTGCTGGGCGGTGTTGTGATCGATTTGGCGGATCGACGAGGCCCTTTTTAGCTACGCCTTCCTCGAGACCGCGCAGAAGCGCAATGAGATCGTATGCAGTCTCCCACTCTATGAGCTTAGCGCGCATGTCAAGGTCTTCAGATACTGTCGTCAGAAAGTCAAGGAATTGGACCAATCCGTCCTTCGCCCGTTCCATGTCCCAATTGTCGACAGGGAAGTCCGCGGGGTCCAGCTTGTTGTGTCGGATATCCGCTTGCAGCTTCATGAGGGCCACACACTCGGGTACTATTCTGCTGCGGAAGTTGATGAAAAAGAAGTGGACCAGTCTGACCGCCTGCATCGGATCCCTATTTTCGTCTGGCGGGGCATTCTTCATCCGCGCTCGAAACATGTAGTTGATCAGTCGCAGAAGGATCGTCTGGGCAGGAGATACGATGTCCTTGGGTATCCTCAGATTGTTCCACGCGTAGGGTATCAGTGCGCTGTTGTGAATGGCCTCGACAATCTGGCTGGTGATTTGAAAGATCAAGGACGTCTCGTCCTTCTCCCAGACGGCAATGAAAACCAGCATCTCTCGGAGCAGACTCTTGCCGCAGTCCAAAGCCAGAAACATTCGACATCGCGTCTCTTGCAAGTTCTCGCCAGTGCGCGTCAGACCACTCCCTGCAGCATCCAGTATGCATGATTTCACAATCATGTGCAGGGCCTCGATCTGTTTAGGATCCAGAATGTTAGGCACCTCGGTAAGGAGACCTGTCATGGGACCCTCCCCATAAGATTCGTCATCATCGACTTCGTCGTCATCGACCATGTCATCCACGAACTCCTCGCTGTATTCCTCAGGAGCGCGATGATCGTTGTCGTCCGCGTACTCGGCCTCCTGACCGTCGTCATGCGGTGAATCGGGCCTGTCTTGGTCGTCGGAGCGGTATTGGTGGGCATATCGGTTGATGAGGTTCTCCTTACAGACCAAAATGCGCTTCTCGGCGAACTCGACGGATGGAGCAGGCACAACCAGTTCCTTGTAATTAGGATCTCGCGCCCTTTCCCACCACACATCAACCTCATGGGACACACAGCCGTAGCGTCGATCCTGTTCGAACTTGTCCGTCTCGTCCGGGTTCCATATTGGCTCCACATTGTCCGAATCCCGCGGGTCATCTGCTCTGACTTTGACCAAGCCTTCGGGCATCCAGTTCCAGGCAAGAGGTGAAATTGGCGCCAGGGGTCCTGGTTGCGATTGCGTCCGAGCTTGATTCTCTGCATAGGTTCTGAGGAGGCGCCGAGCAGTATCGGACATGGTTGAGTTGCGCTCCAACCAGTTCTGCACCTCCGTCTTGGCAACGTCTATTCGGAAATGGAATTCGTCGTCCATTTCGTCTTGCGGATCGTCTAGATTGGCGTCGTCGTCAAACAAGACATCAAACCAGAATGACATCTTGTTCCTGTCGTTCTTCGCGGTCCAATTGTGCGCTTGTTGCAAAGACGTCACCAGGATCTTCTTGTCTGTGTCGCTAATTAGTAAAGCGAAGCACGACGTGGAGTTGGTATGTCCCTTACAGAGATCAGTAATCTCGTTCAACCTTGCCCTGGAATTATCGTCCAGCACTTCTCCATCATAACCTTTGCTGGTCACGTTCACACAAAGGATGACGGTCTGATAGACCATCTGATCGAAGTGCACGGCTGCACAAATGTCCTGTGGTACTTCAGGCTCGGTCGTGACCAAAAGGTTTCTGGCGATGTGCATCAGCTTGTTAAGAATCTGCAGATCATCTTTCAGGCCCTGGTAGTTTTTAATGATGAGAGCCGTGCTCTCTTGAGGCGTCACGCCCTTGTCGGGATCATTGAGACTGGCCAAGGGGCCGACGGAGCGGGTTGTGAGGTTCGGTATCGCGGAGGCAAATATTCTCGTCATCCACACCCAGATTGTGACATTTCTGGACAGAGCCTCGCTGTGGGTCAAGTCAGTCCAACGTTCCGTGCGAACAGTGCCAAAAAAAAAACCAAAAAAAAACCTACCGGACGTCCTTGGAGCCATGAGTCTTCTCCAATGTTTTTGATACCATGGAGACTACCTTGACGTTTGTTTTAGGGCCCATTGGGGGTGTCTCAGTGTAGTGGCCTTCGAGGCACATGAGGGCCGCTATGAAACATCTCTCCTCGATTGAGCCCTGTGAAATGCCCTTGACGGGAACGTCGGCGCCAGCGTCGCCGGCGACCGTGACGGCCGCCATCTTCGCGAGCGATGAATCCCTTGTTGGGTCGACTAGGCGATGGTTTGCTGTTTTGGGTAGCGAGTATCGACTGTTGTCGAGATATAAGATTTGTCGTAGATGATGTCGTTTGTCAGTCTAGGGCGACGGTCAATGTAGTCTTTTCGGTGAGACAACAGACGACAGAGCCTGGGCCACCTATGAACAGAAATGGCGAAGTGGTGGAATCTGCCAATGACTAGGTCAAGACTGTCGCGACTGGATGAGATGGATCGAATGAATGTATGTGAGCCAAAGCCAAGTGCGTGTTGAAAGGGCGACGTGAAATTTACAGCGGGCCGCTGCTGAAAGGCGCTGGCTAAAATCGCCCAGGGTGTGCGCGGAAGCAAGAGCAATGTAGCCCAGACGTCTTGACCAACCCCTACGGTACATACTGAGGTGCTAGTGCCTTGTACCCTCGTGGCCATGAACCCTGGAATTTTGAGTCTCGCACCCGGGGCGTAGATGCAAGACCCTGGGCCCACAAAGACTTCGACTTCAACAATCCCGCGGGGTAGCTCTTTGCCTAAACCCCGATCTTCTATGGCTTGAAGAATTTCACAGGACAAAATACAACGTTCGTTCTTGACCTTCCTTTGCCTTTAATATTATAAAGAGTAGCTCACCATGCCTCATAAGCTCCCCGAAAAGTTTGATAGTGAGTCTAAATCACAACTATCCTCATTATCGACATGCAGCGAAACTCTCCCGGCTAACCTTGACCACTCCGCAGGGCCTGTCCACATCGCCGTGATAGGCGGCACCGGCCTCTCCCAAATCGCCGGCTACACACCCGTTGCCTCCGTGAACCCTCTCACGCCATGGGGTCATGCGTCCGCCCCGATACAGATCCTCGAGCACGCCGGCGTCCCCGTCGCCTTCCTGTCGCGCCACGGCGCACACCACGAGCACGCGCCCCATGAGGTCCCCTCGCGCGCCAACATCGCGGCCCTCAGACACATCGGCGTGCGGTGCGTGATCGCCTTCAGCGCCGTCGGGAGCCTGCAGGAACACATCAAGCCCATGGACTTTGTCGTGCCGGACCAGGTCATAGATCGGACCAAGGGCGTCCGCCCGTTTAGCTTCTTCGAGAAGGGCCTCGTGGGCCATGTCGGGTTTGCCGACCCGTTCGATGAGAGGCTGGCCAAGGTCGTCAAGGGGTGTGCGGGTGCCATGACGGGCGAGGGCTCGACGCTGCACGAGAGCGGAACAATCATCTGCATGGGTACGTTTGGACGCCAACCTTCCCTCCCTCCTCCCCTCTTGTCTTGTTGGTGCTGGAGTTAGGGACACAGACTGACGCCTACGTCTCCGTTCAACAGAAGGCCCTCAGTTCTCCACCCGCGCCGAGTCAAACATGTACCGCACATGGGGTGGCAGCGTGATCAACATGTCCGCCCTCCCGGAAGCCAAGCTCGCCCGCGAGGCCGAGCTCGCCTACCAGATGATCTGCATGGCAACCGACTACGACTGCTGGCGCTCCGTCCCCGGCGAGGACGTCGACGTGGCCATGGTGATGAAGTACATGAACGCCAACAGCGTCAACGCCAAGAAGCTGGTGGGCGCGGTCTTGGACGAGCTGGTCGCCAAGGAGAAGGAACACGGCGACCTCGTCCTCGCCAAGCACCTCGAGGGCGCGAGCCAAGGCGCCGTCAAGTTCATGACGAAGCCGGCGGGACGGGACCGCAAGGCAATGGAGAGGGTCGAGTATCTTTTCCCTGGTTTCTGGGAGGAATAGACCAATAATGGGCGTGCGCGCTACGGGGTGGGAAAAGATATAGGCATGCGATGGCGTTGTCGGTAATTTGGCTTAACTTGGATATCCCTCTGCCCAGCTTCAAGTGCTGGCATATATACTTGGAGACGCACCATACAATTAGACTTGGGTAGGCAGGTTAGAAACATGTTCGAGGATCTAACAGGATCTCGGGAAGACATTGAAGTTTACGAATATAAAAACGTGTTCAATGATTGAGCCTCTATCACGAATGCTATTGCCCAATGGTATCCAAACATCAAATTGTACTCAACGCTCCATGCCATGTCCTGCGCCACGAAATATACACACTGTACCACACCCATATTAAGCCATGCAGCTATGGCCGTATTCACCTCCAGGGACATAACAGACAATATGTCTCTGATCGTGTCATCCATGTCACATGAGCTGATACAGCGCCCTGACCGCCTTCTCCGCGGCAGCCACATGCCACGGCCGGACATCACCCTCCTTCTCCGTCACCGATCGCGCCCTCGCAATAGTCCCCAGACCGCGGAAGGCATATAGCATCTCCCTCATGAGCACCTCGTGCACGCGCGGGTTGCCCTCGCAGTGCACGACGTTGATCTCCATGACAGCAGGCGGGTCATCGGCGCGCGCACCACCGCGCTTGATGAGGTATCCGCTGATGAGCGCCGGGCTGGGGTCCGTGAGCGAGTAAGAGGTGTTGAGGCGGTGCGAGAGGACCGCGCCCCACGTCGTGTCCGTCACATCCACAAGAGTGGCGTCGGCGTCGGCTTCGGTCGCAGTGTTATCGCCACCCGGCGTGGAGGCGCCGGCCGAGGTGAGAGGGCCTTTGGGTGTTGGCGGGTTGCCGGCTGCCTCTGGGGACATAGTCGAAGGCTGAGGCGTCGAGACCGGGGTTGAATAGAAACCGGACTGGCCTGTCATGGAGGCTTTGGATATGCTCGGAACCAGCTGCAGTGAGGGGTCCGTGTCCACGGTTAACAGCGCGAGGCTGACAGAAGATTTCGTATCCGATTGTGCGATACTGATCCAGTCGTTGATTTCTTGCTGGTCCATAGCACCGATTTTGGTGACGACGATGCGCCAGTGGACTTTCCATACGCTTGTCAGATCATGAGTCGTTGTCCAAATTTCGTGCGCAATATCACCAAAGGATCTCGAGAGCGGTTTGCCTTTCCTCCCGAGACAGTACGATGCCGTCATCTGTTTGCTGCCACGGCTGTCTGTCCACGCTGCGGTGATCCATCGGTCGTCGATACTTTGTGCGTATGCAATGTGCATGATTGAATTCTCCTGGAGCACGTTCGCCGACGGCTGATTTCGCAACTGAAAGTTGATGCCTTGTGTGATGGGTTGCTGCTCCAAGACAATGGCGGGTGAGGGCATGGTTCCTCCAAACAGAGTACATCGATCGTACACCTCAAGACACATCCGGATACAATCGCCTGGCGAGAGAACCACCATTGAAGTCGACGTGGCGACAAGATTCAGAGGAACAAGCTGAAGTACTAAATCGTTTTGCGTTGTCTTCTTCCTCTCGGTCAAGGCTCGTCTGTACAACTCGAACAGCCGCTGGAAGGCCAGACAGGACTCCACGATGGTGCCAGGGTTCTCAGGCGTGTAAACAAAGAAGACGACGAAGTTCCTTGAAACAGCTGTGGAGTTGAAAATAGCAACAGCGAGTTTGGCCATGTCATCTACCAGTGGCTGGCCAGAACGTGATCCTGCCGAGGTCATCGGAGTGTTGGTCGCTTTGTCAACTTCGAACGGTAACAGTCCATTCGGTATATTAGACGACGAAGGCATGCGCTCGAAGCTTCCCAGCTTCAAAGACTCATAGACGCTGCGGAGTCGGTCCTGAAACACGCCTGCACTGTCTGCCATGCCGTCTAGATTTGGGAAGACACAGACTGAGTGAATGTCCTTGGGTCCTTGCGATGGTCCGAGCCCTAGACTTTCCCAAAAGTTCACCGCAGACGGCAACACTGAGAGCTTGGTGTCGTACCTGCGCAGGTCGAGGTGCGGCGGTGCTATCTGGACCAGGCCAGATCGTTGTTCTGACCCACCGCCTGGTGGTCGCGGCTGTATCCTGCTAGGTGTGGCCAGCAACGGCACATCCTCGATGCTAACCAGCTGACGGAGCTGACACGCCGTCGCAGATTGCAGACAGGGTGGTAGAATTGCCTGAAGCGTCTGTAAGGAGCTGCGCACTCTACGCGTGATCTCCTGGTGCGGTCCTGAAATATCGAGACGAGCGTTTATAACATCTGGCAAGGCATATTTCAAACAACCAGACGCGGCCTGTTCAGTAAGAACTTGCGCTACCATGATGAACTCCTCGTCTGAAAGAAGTGCTCGCGGTAGAATCGGCTCCGGATCTGCAAAATATCGTGTGACTGGGACTTCCGAAGCATCGTTGATCGAGAGCTTCGAGAGGTCCACGTTGGAGGTCAGGTGGTCTTCCATGGGTTCAAAGTCTCTCATCGAAGGGGCCATGGACTCGTTATCGTCCGCGAGTCGTCGACGAAGGACACTTGTTTTTGTAGGAGACGACGGCTCGTCTGAGAAATCGCTCACATCATCTTGATCCGAAACAAGGCTGATGTCGTCAGCATCAGAAGTCGACTCCTCAGCATTGGCAGAGTTCGGAGCCATCACGCCATTGTCCATATTCCCTGCCATGCCTGCGACTTGAGCGCCTAGATTGGTCGGGAGGTCTTTCAGATTTGTCCTGGCTTTGCCATGCCGCCGCAGATAGTCGGTCGTGGGAGGCGACCCTGATTTCCGAGGGGGGTCACTAATTTGCTGCTCTTCCGCGAAGTCAAATCGACCATTGTGCTCGTACTTTTTGTTGACTGCAGTGAAAGACGTATCGAAATCGAGTTTCTCGAACGCACTGCCTCGACGGGCAGAGCCTTTGATGGAACCTTTGTTGGCGGTGAGAGACAACTTCAGCTTCTTGTAAACAGTAGTCGGGTCAAAAGGGCTGGGATGTCTCTTGATGCCGTTAGAAGAGCCAGTCTTGCCCTTGTCCCGCTGTCGCTCCAAGATGCTTCTAGCATGTTTCAGTTCCGGCTTCGCAAATACGGGCGGAGCCGGCGAGGTCTCCATCTTGATCGAATCTTGATCTGGAGGCTGTTGGGGCTCAAGTTTCGCAGGCGGCTGTGAAGACTCGACATTTGAAAGCCCACCATCAACGTCTGGCAAGTCCGAGACGCTGACGTCCATTCCAGTGGGATTTTCGTCGTCGAAGAAGTTGAAATCGGCGTCCGTGATGTCATGCTCAACGAAAACGTCGTTGTTCAAGTCCCAGTTCTCCTGGTTGAATGACTGCTCTCTCTTAACTTCGCCGCCATCCCAGCCTTCCTCAAACGCGTCACCCAAACTCCCCGGCACCGTCATGGATGTATCGATATTGTTAATATCAACCATGGCAGACGAAGGCACCGCTGCATGACCGGGACTTGACGTCGTACCGTCGATTGAAGGAGTCACGCCCGCTGCGTTCTGCACACCATCTGGAGGGGTCGGGTACATGGCGCCACCGGCTGCTCCCGGATTGCTGGTTCGGCGCGGCGCCAGGGGAGAGAATCCGCTGTGCAGTAGACGAGCGTCCACCTCGCCAGATTCTTTGGAAGAGCTTGCTGCCTCTCTTTCCTTCTTCCTCCTGGCCAAGAGCTCTTCCCTCTCTGCACTGTCCACAAACCAGGTCTGGGCATTCTTTAATGCATCGAAATCGTCCTTGACACGAGCATTACCATGATCAAAGCCCTCTCGCATTACTATTGGTCCTCTCGTCCGCTTTCCATAACATAGCACTGCTGGCCACACAATGCTCATCTGTGGATTGATCAATGGCGTCCGCTTGCCGTCTGACCTTGACTCATTAGGCTTCCGCCGAAGAAATTGTATGCTTAACCAGGAAGATTTGCTCAGTATCGACGTCGACATGCCTCGCAGCTCAAGCAGCTTGCAGCAAGTACTTCGCCATTGCCCAAGTTTGCCGTCGAAATCGGGTCTAAGTCGAGTGATTTGTGTGTCGGGAGATTGGACCGCGCTACCGTCTATGGAATACTGGTCGAAATCACCCGAAGACTGGAAAGTACCAAACACCCCCAAAGGAGCAGCAAGGACGGTGCTGCCACTCGGCGGCAGAGGTGTGCTCAGCGCATCGTTGCCAGCGCAGACACCTTCCACTATGGCCAGAGATATGCCTATGAGAAGCGATCCTGTTGTAGTGAGATGTACGCGGAGGGACGCGAAAGTCGAAGAAGCCGAGGCGTTTTGCACCTCCGGGTCTGCTGATGACACCTCTGGAGGTATAATGAAGGACTTGGCATCCAGCGGTATGGCGCCGGTTTTGGAGCAAAACCTGTGTGACAGGCTGGCAAGGACCGAGGCGACAAAGTATTCGTAAATGTCCTTCGGCGGTATGGCCCCATAACCCTTCAAGTCCACTGTCGGCCCAAAAGTCGGCTTCAAGTCTGCCTCTGTGTTGAAACTCGATGGAGCCATAGCGGCCCCAGGGGTGGCCGGAGCCCGCGACGTTGAATCGAGTCCAGGGCCGCTCGGCGAAGAGCTGCTCGGCGTGTTCAATGTATTCGGTGTCATCAGGCGATTCTTGAGTAAACTGATGGGTTCGAGCGTGCCTTCATCGACCATGACGAGACTATGGCCGCAGCTATCGATGATCGACCCAAGCGCTACTTCCCCAGATTGCACAGACGACGGCTCTTGACCACTTCCAACCGAGAAGCACCATATTGCGCGCCGAAGCGGATCGGCGTACACCAAGTGGCCATCATCCCTCAATGTATGCTCGATATCGGAGGCGGCGCCGTATGTGTAGGGAGAGGAGCTTGGTGGTGATGGTTCGTAGATCTTGAAGGCCACGGAGGAGACATTTTTCTGGCTCGAGAACGATCGGTTAGTTGAGCCATGCGCTGGAGGCATGCCAACGACCAGTAGCACTCACAATTAATAGGGTATTAGTCTCATATTCCCCAGGGTCCATCTCGAGAAGTCAGACGCCTTACAAGGCAGCCTGTCGCCGTGCATGGAAATCGGCCGTGAGGTCTACCACATAGCTCGCACTCGAACCGATTCCATCCACGGGGAAAGGTCGCAAGTCTTGCGCGTGTGAATCACGGTGCTGTGGGAGAGCATATATCTGTGGTTCTGCGTCTATAGCCCTCGGAGGGCCGAATTCCATCTCGACAGCACCGGAAGCTGGAGACGGACAGCGGCGCGGAATCACAGACTAGAGCCAGAGCATATAAGACAGCCAATTTTCGATCGGGAACCTTGGACGTCGGAGCTCGGAGATGGTCCCTTGCTATAGCGTATCGTCTTGATCCGAGCAGACAAAGTATAGAGGAGGCTCTGGTGGTCGCAAATTCGGGGTGTCTCGATTAAGATACCGTAGCAATTGGGTAGGACAGGACATATGAGGTAGGTTTATCCAAGACCGGTCGTTCGAAGCGTAAAGCGGCTGATTCTCACACGTTGACGCCGTTGTTGCTTGCTGCCGGGCAGGGGTCCCGAGGGCCTGGGGCGCAAGCATCCCAGCAGACCTTCCAGACTAGCTCGATGGACACGGGGTGGGGTCCCAACAAGGTTCACGGTCCGCGTTCCAGCAACTTTGCCTGCCAGCCTCAAGGAAGGGAACCACTACCGTATGCCGCCCCCTCCCCACCACGCCCCCTGCAGCTCCAGGGGGGTCCCTTCGATAAGCAGCCAAAATTGCCTTATCGCCCAAAAGTTTCCTGCAGCCATCTCTTGGTTCGCTTTTGTGCGCTGCTTGCGACCAGCGTTTTTTTCAGCAACGACACAACAAGCCCACTTGTACACACACCATAACACGAGGATGAAGGTCACCACACCTGGCCTTGTGCCAGTGTACACGGTGTCGGGCGCATCCACCGCCAGGCCTCTGCCCGACTGGCTTGCCAGGAGAAGAAAGCGCAGCTTGAAGAATGATCCCGAGTACTCGAACCGAGTCGAGCTTTTGCAAGACTTTGAATTCGAGGAGGCAAGCGCCTGCGTCAGAGTCTCCGAAGATGGACAATGGCTCATGAGCACGGGGACATACAAGCCGCAAATACACGTCCATGATCTCAACCAACTCTCCCTCAGCTGGGCTAGGCATACTGCCAGCCTTAATCAATCTTTCGTCATCCTGAGCCAAGATGCGACCAAATCCCTGCACCTTCAGACAGATCGAAAGCTCGAATTTCACACACTCGGAGGGTGTCACCACGAAATTCGCCTACCGCGATATGGTCGAGACCTCGTATACGATCGCAGCTCTACCGAGGCGCTGGTTGCTGCGGCTGGACTGGGGGCAAATCGCACAGGAGAGGTCTTCCGTCTCAACCTCGAGCACGGCAGATTCATGAAATCATACGAGGTGGATGTCGGTGAAGATGAAGGCTTGGAGTCAGGACTGCAAGGAAGTATCGAGGCAGGATGCGTCAACTCGGCTGCCATCGCAGAGAACACTCACAACCTGCTTGCATTCGGCACGTCCAAAGGTTCTGTTGAACTCATCGACCCACGGGTTAGATCACGAGTCGCTGTGTTGGAGGGTCTCGAAGGGGAGGTGACATCCCTCGACTTCAATCCTTATACTGGTTTGTCTCTAGTGACAGGCACCAGCCAGGGCGTGTGCTCAGTCTTCGACCTGCGACGACCGGTACCTCTGCTCAGAAAAGAGCAAGGATTCGGATTCGGTATCAAGAATATCATACATCTCAAGACAGCGTCACAAGAGAGGAAGATTTTGTCGGCGGACAAGAAGATCATCAAGATCTGGGACGAGACTACCGGAGAGGCATGGACGTCGATTGAACCGATCACGGATCTGAACTTCGTTCAGTGGGTAAAAGACACCGGCACTCTTGTGACGGCCAACGAAGGCAAGCAGCAGCACGTCTTCCATATCCCGTCACTAGGGTCGGCACCGAAGTGGTGCGGCTTCCTGGACAACATGGTCGAGGAGATGACCGAAGAGGTCCGCACCGACACATACGACAACTACAAGTTCTTGACAAAGCCGGAGCTCAAATCACTGAGTCTGGATCACCTAGTCGGGACAGCTATGTTGCGGCCTTACATGCACGGATACTTTGTCGACACCAAACTGTATGAGCAGGCCCGCCTGGTGGCCAACCCCTATGTGTACGAGGACGAGCGCCAGAAGAGGGTTCAAGAGAAGGTCGAAAAGGAGCGCGCAAGCAGAATACGTGGTACGAAGAAGGTCAAGGTCAACCAGAGACTTGCCGACAAGATCCTCGCCCGACAGGAAAGGAGGGACAAGGTGGATACCAACGCCGGTGTGCTTGGCGACGAGCGATTCGGCAAGCTCTTCGAAGACGAAGAGTTCGTCGTGGATGAGACTAGCAGAGAGTTTAAGATCATCAACCCAAGCACGAACGTCGAAGGCCAGACGGATACGGCAGAAGTCACCCGAAAGCCGAAGACTTTCGAGAATCAGAAGCCATTCGAGGATGATTCTGAATTGGAAGAAGATGCCAGCGACGGTGAGGACGAGCCAATTCGGAAATCCTCGCCGGGTGTCTCGATGCGGGTTTCCACAACGGGCCAGCTCGGCAGGGCCAGGGACACAGCGCTCGGTTCCCGGATGCAGAAGTCTGGTCGCGTTGGCAAGACGCGGCACGGTGATGTCGTCGGTGAGAAATCAGTTTCATTTATGCCTGAAAAGAAGAAGAAGGCCAGACCAGAACCACCACCTTCGGACAATAAACGCTCTGCAGCAAGACGAAGCGCCAGCACGAACACCTTCAGAAAGCTATAGTACAAGGACGGACGCCCCATTACACTGTCCATTGGACAGATATACAGTCCAACACACTCTGTTGCGTCAAGTCGCTTCGAGGGGATCAATTTGTGTGGAACAACCCCTTCACAGTCGTCTTCGACGCAAGGCCCTTCTCTAGGTCCTCCGGCTTGAGTCTCGGCGTCGGCGGGACATCATCAATCTTCGCACGACCTCTCCTCGACCTCACTGGGCCGTCCTTTACTGAACTCGGAAACTCGGTGCGTCGTGGAGTCAGAGCGGTGACGACTTTCTTTGCGGATCTGCGAATGGTCTCTCTGACCTTCCACTCCCGCTTCTTCGCGATGTAGAAGAGAGTTGCAGTGCCGACTACCAGACAGTGTCAGCATCGCTGTGATAGCCACGACCAGGATCAGTGCCACTTACTACCCATGAGGCTGACAAACACGACCACTACTATGATTGCTATAATCCCGCCTTCTGAGAGCTTGAATGTCCCATCGTTGCTTGAACCAGCGCCCGAGTCGGCGTCAACACTTCCATCGGAGTTGGCCGTTCCGGCCCCGTTTCCGCAATCAGTGGTACACGGGTCTAGTGTAGCCAAGGGAAACGCTGAGCTTGTGGTGGACGACATGTTGCACGAGTCGAGATGGTCGATGATCTCGCAAGCAAGAATGGGATAAGGTTTGATCAGTCGCTTGAGCGTGAGAACTGCAGCGTGCAGCAGTGATATATTAGGTATGAGCAAGAAGAGATGGGGAAACGACAAAACTCACGATCCCGTTTCCTGGAAGGACGACGGGCGCACTATTTAGATACCTGCCTGTTTCAGATACCCATAGAAAGCCATCTCAACGCTCGTCCACACCCACGTCTGATCCGCATGCCTCCATCGTAGTTCTCATCACTGTTTCTAATGCGGCCTGCTCGCATCCTGCACTCGGCCTTTGGCTGCATCCGTCCGCCACACCCGTCCCCTAGGGATCCGCTATTGGGCATGCAGACAGTCTCGTCGACTTTGTTGCAGGCCAATTGACTGCAATTGGTGTGAGCGATTTGGCTTACGCGCCGTGCTTGCGGCTCTCTTCACACTTGCCCCTGCGGCGTGTGGCCAATGGGGACTGGGGCGCTGGGATCCAAGGGTTGTCGGCTAAGCGCCGGCCATCTTGGGACGTCGTTCCATCTTTTTTTGGTCGCCTTCTTCTTGCGAATCCCATCTTTCCATGCTAAATTGCTTCGTATGTAGTTCGTACTTCATTCTTGGTGAATCTGCGACGCATGCATTCCCTGTCATTACAGGCTGTTGCTGAAGCTCAGGATGGCAGCCATGGAGGCGGTGCAAGTGTCACCTTTGGCCCGAATGTCGTCGACCACGCTCGAGTCAGAGGAGCAAAACTGTCTACAGATGGCAAGATCCAATATCAGAAATGGACGGAATTATTGGCCCATATTGGAGTCATCCCTCTCCAAGCTCCGCTCACAGGTTGAGAAGATCATCAGGCCGCGGGTCCTTCTTACCCTTCCATCTTTGGCCTTGTAATAAGTACCTAGGTATCTAGGATGGAGCGGTTGAGCTGAACCTGCTCAAATATTGTCGAGACAAGAACGGACGGGGACAAAATCATCATCGATAATGAGCACGATAACGGGTCTCTAGAGAAGCTCATCTCTGCTCAACATTGATCATCAAACACCGACCTGCCACAGGCCAACACTTCAATCCTTCATTCCTTTTCGGAGAAAGTTCAGGGACTGATTCGTTCTTCCTTTTTGTCCGTATATTTCCTTCCCACACAACTTGCTGTTGTGTCCATGCTCTTTGTGTCCTGTTTCGTCTTCTCAGCATTTATTGGCAAATTCTGGTGTAGATCTGCGCAGCACGAGTGCCAGTGGGCAAAGAGAATCTCTTCGATAAAGCATCCGTGCCGATTACATCAACTAGCAGTCAGACAACAGAAAAGCCCAGGGTGATAACTTGAAGCGTGACGATGACTGATGCAAAGACCTTCTACCTATCGAGGAACTGAGGGGGCGGCGGCAAGGCGGTCTTTCAAGGGCGAGACGCTTGAGCATATCTCACGGGACTAAGTGGCAATCATGTTCTTGATAGACACATCGCAGCTTCTTGAGAATTTTGTCTGGTATGAACCAGTCATATTGGGAGATCCCTGGGCCAACCCCCCACTCCCCAGCAAAAGCTTCAGCTCAGGAGAATGAGGCCATGACGAAGTTACGACAGCGCTGGGCTGGCAAACATCCCAGAGGCACTGACAAGCAAGACAGATCGACCTGGACTATGAGAGTATTGTAGCAGACTTTTACCAGCCACGCTCTTCGATTTTGCGACTTGCCACGACAGATTTCCGGAGGAATCAGCGATGGAAGGCCAGGGATGAAGAGTTTGAGGAAACCGCGAAGGGTCTCTGCCCGCATCAATCCTTCACCTGCTGTTAGATCGAGAGAACATCGTTCACTCCTTCCAAAATTTCCATGTTTAGGCGGGCTGCTGCCTGTTGCGAAAGGTTCCTCCCATACCTTTGAAGTCTTGGCCTTTTTCCCACCCCTTCTTGGTCTACTGCCCAACACTGTCACCACTCTTCTGCTCGCCCACTGGTTCCATCTTGACCTTGCCCACGTCCAATTGGCCTTGTGAGACCTCTCCTTGTCTCGGCCTCAAAATGGCCTCATCCCCTGACAAGAGTCCTGATCCGCCCGACAAGTCCTTCCAGGACAGAGCTGCGGATGCGGGCATGGACGCCGACGACGAGGACTCCCAGCAGTCCACCACCCTCCGAAATGCCCTCGAGCCAATGCCTGACACTCAGCCTCACAGCCCTAGCCAGGTCCACCACTCTCCTAATGCTGACAGTGGTGACACCGCTCAGGTCCAGTTCATTTCTCGTCCGCAACTCGCCGATGAACCCGACCTAACTGCTGGCTATTCCTGGGCCCAGAGACAAGCCCCGAATCCAGGTCAGTTCAGCAACCGACAAAAGCCTTCTAAGCCGATCAACCTCATCATCGAAGAAGAGCATGCTCCTCCGACTACGCGTCTTCTCGGGAGCAATTGCCCGCCGGATGATCTTCCGCAAGCTCCTGAAATCCACGCTACTAACATGGTGACTGCAACACCGTCCCTCCCTCTGCATGAACTCCTTCCTCGAGATCATCAGGCAATCTGGGCGCCCGGACGCCGCGGTCCAACGATGAGATCGTCTCTTCAGGACGAGCCCGGCGGAGGCTATCAAGTAGATTTGACAGTCGGAGCACGCATGGCGCAGCCGGAGCAAAACGACATTCCCAAAAAGAAACCTCCGTTCGCCGATTACCAGCCGCCCCATCGCCAGCCAAGTCGTGATGAGCCCCAATCTGCGGCTCGCACTCTCACACATGGTGTGGACACCCCGGTTAGCGTTCACACACACCACGGGAAGCCTCGCACGTTGATTGACCCTTCTGCTCACCGCGTCATGCCTTGCGACGTGATGAACTCTACCAATATTCGGAGCGAGAGTCATCTACTTGCTCGCTCTGCTTCGTTTCAGGAGACACCACTTACCTTGGTGCCACAAATCAGCAAGCCAAAGCCCCAGGTCCACAGTCCACGGACCGACCAACTTGACTTGGGCCATGAACAGCATGATCTCAAACAACAATTTCTGCAGCGAGAAATGGAGGATCATAACGCTGTACCAACATCTGGGCAGAAGCCACGAACCTCCTTGCAGAATGATATCTCAGTGTCTTTGGTTGATCCGTCCCGACCACTGCCTCAACAAGCATCGCCTCGCACTGCCATGGTCAATCGTCCCTTGAGAGATGGGCACCGCCGAACCAACCCGAACACTCCCTCGACGAGAGCCAGAGCTACTTCAGCCATCAGCTCAAACACCAAGGCGAAGCGCCGGCCGAGGCAACTCACATCTTCCGCGGCCCGCTCCGCAAAGTATCTCGATTCGCACGAGCGTGAGGAGACTCCTTCAGTCAGGCGATCAGAGTGGACACCGAAGGGCCAGATCAGAGAACAGTGGCAGGGAAAAATCGCCACACACATGGATGATATTGCAGGTTCCTTAAATGTCAACTTCAAAAAAATCGACCAGCATGTGGAGCGACATCTGCAGAGAATTGACGAGCTCGAGCACCTTCTCGAGAAGCAGGCTTCCGAGATATCTCGGTACAAGAAGCGGGACAGAGGCAAAGAAAGTGTGATTCAGCGCCTGGAAGAGGACCAAAGCCAGCTGCTTGAGCAACTTGACAATACCAAGCAAGAGCTACAGGCACATTCCGCCAAAGTTGCAAAACTTGAGGAGAAGAGCAGCGCTTACAAGAAGTTTCTAAACGAGGCCATCAAGGAGCAGCAAGAACTTTACAAGGCGAGCAAGACAAAGTGCGATGGAGCCATCAGCCAGATGCAGGCTGAAGAGAGCCAACGGAGACTTCTGCAGGAACGCGAGCGAAAACAAGCTGAAGCCACTCGCGAGCATCTGAAACAGCTGGTCAAGTCCACTGTGACGGAGTCCCATCAGAAGGAGTCACATTGTAAGTAGAATCTTGATTCAAATGTGGTAACATGGATAGGCTAACCTCTGAAGACAATGACAAGATCGAGGCTTTGAATCAAAAGGTCGAGGAACGTGAGGCGGAGATCCAACGCGAACGAGAGACAGCCCAGGCGCTACTTCAGCAAAACACGAGCATCGTGGCTATGGAGGATGCCCTGAGAAACTTTGGGGCACAGATCGAGAGTGTCATGACCAAAGTCGAGAACTTGGTCTCTCGCGAACATCAGGTTGATGAGTCAGTAACGATGGACACACATGCTAAGTATGTGCTCGATTTGTTTGGGAATTCAAGAGATTGAGCTAATTCGGGTGTCAGACTCGACGCCATCTTGAAGCATCTGCAGTCTCAGGACGAGCGATTGTCCGCTGCGACAGCCATTCCAAGCCAGCTGCGGGAGCTCAATGATGAAGCGGTGGCCTCGTAAGTAGCTCCATGAACACTGATTGTACAAGTACAATTCACACGTGTCTGACACCAGGAACAGGATCCTCAGAAATCTGGAGCCGATCCTAACATCGCAACTCGAGACCAGAGACAGTATGGCTTCAATGTGTTCAGGTCTGGGAGACTATGTCAACGGTCTTTGGGAAGCTCTTGAAGAGCGCGAAGCAGCCATTGAAGAATACGCCACACAGTACCAAGATGACGAGGCGCAGCGACGAATCGCCACATTGGAGGACGAGGCACGTGGCTGGCAGACTGGTTGCGCCAAACAGGCAGAGCTACTTCACGAATTCGAAATCACTCAGAGGCGACGTCAAGACACCATTCACGACCTTGAACAAAAAATCTTGGACCTGGAACGTGCTCAGTCACAAAGCCTGCATGAATCCGAAGAGTTAGGCCGGCTCCGCGTGGAGTACGAACGACTGATGACTGAGGCTGCAGCCAACTCTGCTTTGGCGTCTGACCTCCAGGATCAGCTCCAGAAGAGCAATTCGACCATGCTGACGGAGAGCAAGAAGCACGAGAAGGAAAAAGAGGAGCTTCAGAAACTTCTCCAGCAGCGTGTTGCGGAAGCCAAGGACATGCAGGTCCAGGCCGTCGAAACTGCGCAGCGCGAAGCCATGATCAAGATGAACGAGGTCAGGAATGATCTTGAAAGGCGTCTCAGCCAGGCACTGGAGGAGCGAATAACGCTACAAAATGAAATCGATGCCGCGAAGAAGAGATTGCAAGCGATGGACAACGAAGAGTCGAACAAGTCCGAGAGAATTTGCAGCCTGGAAAAGGAACTTCAGGCAGCACAGACTGAAGTATCCAAAATCAGGAATGAAGCAACACAGAGGGACAGGGAGCAAGAGCATGCGCGACAGCAGCAGCTTCAATCCATCCAAGACCTCCAGTCTCAGCTCTCGAACTCGGAACAAAGTTTTGCGAACCTAGCAGACAACGCTCGGGCTTACGACGAGGCCGCGCGAGTCGTCCGCCGCAGCCTCAAGCAATGGACGCAGGATTGCGCGGCCATTCAGCACATAGCTCATAAGCTCAAAAAGTCCAAGCACAAAGACCTTGATTCCATTGATCCCAAGTTCAAGCCGCTGCTTGAGATACAGCTGTTGCAGAAGGCCGTCGCGCAGTACTGTCAGACACAGACACAAGCAGCAGAGATCCTCGCAAAAGGAAATGCAGAGCCACAGGCGATCCCATGGGCGGGCCTGCCAATGACAGACACTCAGACTACAACATCAAGGAGTTTCGTGAGCAGCCTCCTAGATCAAGTTCGACGAGTGACTATCAGGAGCCCAGCGAGCAACGTGTCATCCCCAAAGCCACCTTCGGTTCGAAAGGAACAGCAGAGTCGGCGGCTAGCGGAACCGCCCATCTCCATCATGAAGAATGTTGCTTCTCCTCAGCAGCTAGCGACCGAGAACAACGAGTCTCGAGACAATGCCCATCCCAGTGAGCAGAAGATTATGGATAACGTAACACAAGGCAAGGCTTTGGAAGCCAGCGTAACGGGTCGCAGCATTTTCAAGCGTGGCCCCTACAATAGACTCGTTGCTGGTGGCGATCCTCGAGCCGAAGTGGCGAAAACTGCGAAGAGAGGAGAGGGTGCTCAGTACAAACCAACGGATGGCATTGCCAGCACCGAAACCGATGCTGGGAAGGCGATGCTGAACAGTGGCAATACGAAGCGCAAGGGACTGTCCAGCTCAGAGCCATCTAGTCAAGAGACGGAGAGGCCGACGAAGAGACCGACAAATGGGTCGAGAGCAACTCTAAAGAGAGAGATGTCAATGGCTCCGACGCCCCATTCCTCCCTTCCGGAGCAAGCAACGGGATTCGAGCAGATATCCCAAGCACCACGTAGGGCGACCTACAGGCTTGTCAGCGACAGTGATGAGCCAGATACCCCGATCCACGCACCACAGCAATCCCAGACTGACACCCAGCCGAAGCATAAGAAACGCTCGTCTTCGGAAGTGCGGGCACCATTTGGCACTCAGAGGGCAAACCTACTGCACGGTAGCCAGGATCCTCTGGCCCTGTTCTATCAGCGGCAACTCTCCTCGCAGGGTAATGTTAGTACTCAACAATCGGCCGTCTACTCTCAGGATGTGGAGGGCAGCAGTCAGGCCCATCTCTCCCTGGTCAGACGTTTCAACACGGGCCCTCGATCGCATTCATACTGATCTTTCATCTGAACTGTTACCCGATGGTCGCAATATGCAGTCGCAGCGTGGAGAACCATTCGTTAGCACACATTGTCAGAGCTTTTGCTTGGACTTATTTATGCCAGAGCGACTTGCGAAGCTGATTGCGACGGAATGTCAGGAGCTTGAGGTTCAGTAATATTCTGAGAAGGTCGCGGAGAGTTTGCGAATAGCTTGACTTGTGTCGCCGAGGAGACTCAACTAGCTGAGATATTCATCATGTAGCTTGCCACCAATCAAGATTTGCTCGTTCGTATGAAGCTGTCATGATGATGATATTGGCCGTGCTTCTGTGTCCGGCATTGAAACCTGGAAACGCCACGACCAGCTGCGTTTGCTTCTTATGCGCATCAAAGTCCCACCATCGAGACGACCAGGTCGATCATTCGCTCCAGATTCACTGATGCCCCAGCCCAAGCTATTGTCGGTCCTCTCTGCTCTTCCCCCAGGATCCAATGTGTAGCGTGGCCGTGCTGAGGCACCTTCTCATTGCGGGGAACAAATGGTTTCTACCCGCGATGTAGTCTGCTCGCAATGGATGTCCTCGCTCGTGGGCGGTTCGGGATAGTTCCGTTTGTCCATGCCGCGTTCTATCTGTGTGAAGTACCTCTTCGTTTTGACTCCAAGAACAGAACCTTCCGTCGGACTATCACAACCAACATCGTCAGCAATTGGTTCCGAGCAGCGCGCACATGCACGCGGGAACGTTTGCCTCTGTGTATTTCCCCGTCGTCGCCGACGAGCCTCCTCGATGCACCACCGTCTGCTCGGGCAAAGAGACACGCTCCGTCGGCAGGATCCCATGCAGGCAGGGAGGGCGATGGAACCGGGCCAGGGGGGGGCACCGGAGGGCGCAGGCGAGAGGTGTGTGTGTGTGTGTGTGTGTTTTCACGTACCGACCGGGTCGTACTTGAGCATGCTCATGGGCGGCGAGGTGCGAGGCCGCCTGAACTGGTAGAAGAAGCCCGTCATGGCCATGGAGATGAGGCGCACTGAGATGACGCGAGATTTCACTGTTCCAGGTGGTCAAATGACTTCTTGTCAGTTTTTTTCTCTTTCTTCTGCGCCTGGTTCCCAAAACCCCCCCCCTCTCCCCCGGCCTCCCCTTCCCACCACGAAGCAATCGGGAGACGACAGAGCTTGAGAGGTATTGGGGTTGCGCAACGTACCTTTTTTAGCCATGACTGCTGCTGCTGATGTGGCGCCGCTGGGCTGGACACTGGGGGAGAGGCAAGCGGGCTGGAAGCTTTCGTTCGAAGTTCGGGTTTGCGGCTCATCGACGTCTCGGGGCTAGTGGAGTTAGCGCACGGCGAAGCGCGAGTAGAACCCTAACCCTATCGACGTCACTCACTTGGTGGCGGGAATCTGTAGGAAGGGTTGGAGAGAAAATGGTTTCCAGCCTCGTGTAATCTTGGGAAGTGTGGGAAGCATCTGCAAATCGGATTTCTCCCCACTTATCTGAGGAAAGGCGTAGAAAAACCGACGGCGAGAACACTTCGACGACCCGCCCATCCATCGCTGCCGTTCTGGCATCGACAGCTGGATGGATGCATGTGGATGGGTGCCTTGGGCTTAGCCGGTGCTACACAAACCGGGACTCTATCACCTCTACAATTGGCAGGCTCCGTCATTCTCACGTTCATAATATATTGTTGAGTGATGTGATACGATGAGTTGACATGCACAATTTGCGTGTGGTGTGGGACCTGACCACCCGCAGGGCTGCATGCTTGTCGTGCTACTCAGCGCTGCTGCTGGCCGCGCCCTCCGCCCCCCAACCTCCCCCAACCGTGCTGCAAGAAGTCCTTGCCGCATATTAATACTTGCTGCGTTGGTACTCACTACCATTTTGATTTCAATTTGTGACCTGGTGCGGGACTTGCCGCCAACATTTCTCCAACCGAGGTGGGCTTATGTTGATTGGTGGGAGCGGTAAACTTAAAACGGCCGCCCGTGATATCGGCGAGATGCAGGTGTGAGATGTTGTTTTGCAATGTATCTGTCGCCACTGCACTGCACTACCAGTAGGTTAAATTCAACTTGATTGGCCCGTTCTGACCAGTCAGGGGGGGGGTCTAGGCACGTAACTTAGCCCGGGGACCCTCTTAGCAAGGGGTTTTACGCATAGCTTAGTTACAGGCGCTACCTGCGGTGATCCGCAGGTCCCAAAACCGGCCCTTATAAAAAAAACACTACGTATAAATCAAATCTAGTTTTTACACAATATTTTATAAAATATAAAATAAAATAAGGGTAATGGTAGGTAGGTGACTTTTTTCTTAGTATAGTTAGTAACAAAGAGAATAAGAAATAAAATAAAGAGCACGCATGTAAAAAAAGCGTATAAGCAGGAGAAAAGCAGGCCTCGCTCGCTTTTTAAGTAGCCCTTGCTTTTATATATATAAATACTGCTATTTATCGCTACTATACTATATTACTAGTAGGTTAAATTTAACTTAATTAGCCTATTTTAACTAGTTAAGGAAAGTGTAATAATCACTGCTGGGTTTTATAGGTTTTTAGAGTGCTAAAGGGTTTATGTTAGCAGAGACGGTTGAAAGAGTATATTAATCGTAGTATAAAGATATTATTATTTTATATTTAGCGAATAATTACTAGCAATAAAGCTACTTAGGAGTAAATACTTAGATTAATAACTAAAGAGCTATTTATTAAGTTTATTTAATGGTAGGAAATATGTTTAAAGATATATTTAGCTCTTTAGTCTTAGATTATTTAGTTTATTTAGCTTATAGCTGTAATCTTAATAATTTAATAATTTAGCTTACTTAGATTATTGCTAAGTTACTTATAATCTTAATAATTTAGAGATTATATAACTGTTGTTGACTTATTTTAGTCTAATGAAATAAGTAGTTTATTTATATAAGCGGAGTATAGGAATTGCGGCGGCGGAGGTTTCTTTTTTTGCAACCTTTTCTGCATGTTAATCTGTTTTATTTGTTGTGGGTTATAATATTATTTCCCTTTTTATAATCTTTGTTTTTAAAGATTTTTTGTGAGTTTTTTAGCATGTTATTTATGTGTATGTTTATGCTTTTTTAATTTGTTATATTTAGCAAAGTTAAGAAACTGCTTTTTAAAAAGAGAGAATAAGCTTTAGCTTTTGCGTTGTTTATTAAGGCTTTTAGTATTAATGTTATGTTTTGTTTTTTTTGTTTATTGTATGATTAGTTGTGTAAGATGGTGTAGAATAGATTTTGTTGTTTTGCTTACGTTTATTATAGCTAGTTTTGTGATAATTTTAGCATTTTTTTATTTTTAGGTAAGTTTATGTTTTTTTAATGCTAGTTTTTATGCTAATTATTTAAGCTAAATAATTAATTATAAAGAAGCGTTGCATTAAACGAGAGGAGGAAGTTGTAGAGGAGAGCCTTTTTTAAATTTAGTGTAATTTTAAAAAATTGCAGAGAGCCTTGTTAGAAAAGCTAGCTTATTTAGCTTAATTTTGTGCTTAAAAGAAATAAGTGGTTTTTAGGGGTTATAAAATAATTTGTTATAGTTTTAAATCTTT
Source organism: Dendrostoma leiphaemia (assembly GCA_026120015.1). Classification (NCBI taxonomy): domain Eukaryota; kingdom Fungi; phylum Ascomycota; class Sordariomycetes; order Diaporthales; family Erythrogloeaceae; genus Dendrostoma; species Dendrostoma leiphaemia. Next base: position 7,328 of record JALRMF010000291.1, on the reverse strand, counting down.
TAATGCTATAAAAGAGGCTAAGTGTTTAAAGGCTGTGTTTGTAGTAAATAGTAAGGTTATAATAGAGTTGGAGGCTGTTTAAAGGGCCTAAGATTTGGGTGCTTTTAGAGTGGTTGACTAGGGTGCAATGTTTGAGAGTGCCGATTTGAGTGCTTTGGCGTTTTTAGGTTTTAAGGAGCTTGTTGGTGGTTTTAGTGGTATTAGTAATGGGTTTTAATTGTTATATTGTTTGATTATTTGCCCGTTAGTATTAGTTAAATAATTGCTTGCAATTTTCCAGGTTTTTTATTAGTTTTTATGTGTTTTTTGTATAATTGTAGTTTTTTTATTTAATAAGGTATTTTTATATTTTGTTTTATGTTTAAGAGTTAAGGATTTATTTAACTTTGTATTCTTTTATATTATATTTATTATTTGCTTTAATTTGTGTTTTAAGTTAAGCGTTTTATAGTATTAGTTTTAATAATATAATATAAAAAATATGTATGCGCAAATGTATTGTGTTTAGTAATAAAAGTTTATAATTAATATTTAAGAGTTTTTGTAGAATTTTGAAAGGTTTGATTTTTTTGTGATTAAGTTTGTTGCTAGGGCGTTGTGTTTTGAGATTTTTGCAAAAAAGGTAGATTTTATCTTTTTTTTTAAGGATTAGTCTCTTAATCCTTTTTTAGTTAGTATATTTAGTTATTTGTTTTTATATAAAAAAAAGCTATTATTAAATAGTATGCTGAATGTTTTTAATGTTTTTTGCTTTTTTGTTTGCTGTTAGTGTTTTTTTATTATTAATTTGTTTGTGATATGCTTTGGGTTTAAATCTATAGTTGGCATAGAAAAGAGATTATTCTGTTGTAGATGTGTATATATTATTGTATGTAAATTATGCTAATAGTAGTAGTTTAACTTAGTTGTTTTATTAGTAGTTAAGGTAAAATTAAAGGTATTATTTTAAGATTTAGTTAATTTATTTTATTTATTTATTTGTTTTTAGGTAGTAGGCTATGCTGAGCTTATGCTTGCTGCTAAGTTGTTTTATAAGAGACTTTTAAAAGTTTAAGGCGAAGAGTTTGTTTTTATTGCTGATGATTTTTTTTAGTATTTTATAGTTGCTTAAGATTATTTTAAGAAAAATATAGGTAAGATTTTTTGTAGTATTGGATTTTTTATAGAGGATAAAGTAAGCGTATTTTGTTAGTTTGTAAACTATTATTAAAATGCTATTAAAGATAACTTTGGTTAAGGGTTTTTGTAAATATAGTAGCTTAATGATAAAGTTTAGGCTAATAGATTTTTAAGCAGCGCTAGGTATTAGTAAAGATTTTAGTAATTTATAAGGCTTATGTTGTTTTAGCTTGTTGATTTTGCATTTATTATAATTTTTAAAGATGTTTTTAATTTGCTTTTAAAGTTTTAGTAGGTTTTATGTTTGTTTGATTTTGTAATATATAGTAGTAACTCTTTAGTGTTTGTATGCTAAGGTTGCATATGTTTTTTTAATGTATTTATTTTGTTTTTGTTTGCTGGCTTAGTTTAGTTTTATTTGTTTGGGTTTAATTTAGTAGGCAATATTAAGTTGTTTGGCTTAGTGTATTAGGTTGCTTGATTTATTAATGTTAAAAAGGGTTTGTTTTTTTAGCTGGCTGTTTTTTTAGTAATTTAATCGTTGGCTAAGAGCGTTTGCTTATTTGTTGTTTTTTTCTTTTTAATAAATAATTTTAAGATTAAACTAAGAGAGGAATTTTATTTATTTAATTTGTTGTTTGTTTAAGATTTTGATTATAGTAAATTATATAAGATTTTTGTAATTTGTGTAGATAATAATAGGGTGTTTTGCGCTAATGAGGTAGTATTGTTATTTTTTAAATGCTTTAATAATTGCTATAAGTTTTTTATTGTAAATTAGGTAGTTGAGTTTTGGTTTATTAAGCTTATATAAAAAGTTGCTAATAAGTTTAAGGCGTTTTTGTTTATTTTGCTGTTTTAATTGTTTGCTAAGTGTGTAGTTTAAGGCATTAGTTTTAATTTTAAAAGGCTTTGTTAGATTGGCTTTTTATAAGATTAGTTTAGCTATAATGAGTTTTTTAACTTTAGTGAATGCTTTTTTTGCTTTTTTTTTTTTATAAGAAAGGTTGGTTTTTTTTAGTAAAGTTTGTTATTAGTTTAATTATGCTATTGTAGTTTTTGATAAATTATTAATAGAAATTAATATATTTAAGAAATGCTTTGATGTTTTTAACGTTTTTTAGTATAGGTTAGTTGCATATAGCTTTTATTTTGTTTTTTTGCATTTATATTGCTTTTAGTTTAATAGTATATTTAAAATAGTTGACTTTTTGTATATAAAAGTAACTTTTTTTTAGTTTTATAAAAAGGTTGGCGTTTTAAAGTTTTTAAAGTATTTGTTTAATGTGCTAAATATGTTTTTCTATAGTTTAAGAGTAAATTAAAATGTTGTTAAAATATGCGATAATAAAGATATTTAAATGTTTTTATAAAATATAGTTAATTATTTTTTAGAAAGATGCTGGTATATTAGTAAATTTAAAGGGTATAATAAGGTATTTAAAATGTTTGTATTGGGTTTTAAAGGCTGTTTTTTATTTTTTTATTTTTTTTATTTAAATAAGATTATATGTTTTTTTAAGGTTGAGTGCTGTAAATTATTATATGATTTAAAGTTGGTTTTTGAGTTTTTTAATAAGGGGTAAAAAGTATTAATTTTTAATGATAATGTTATTAAGCTATTTATAATTTATATATAATTTAAGTTTGTTATTTTTTTTAGGTATAAATAAGATTGGGTATTTTGTTAGCGAGTGTGATGGTTAAATGTAACCTTTTAGTAGGTTTTTGTTAAAGTAGTTTTTAAGTGCTTTAAGTTGTTTTTTATTAAGTTTATAGATTTTGTGAAATTTTGGCGTTATTTTTTCTTTAAGGGGTATTTTGTGATTTTATTAATTATATTTAGGGATTTTTGTGTCGTTGTTAAGTGTTTTTTTAAATATTTTTTAAAAGCTGTGATATTTTATTAATATGCTAAGTAGTTTAATGTTTATATTTGTTGCTTTATTGTAGGTAAGGCATAAGATATATTATTAAGCGCTGTGTTGTTTATATTTAGGTTTTAGTGCTATATTTGTAGCGTTGTAGCTTGTTTTGCTTTTTTTTGGTTTTGATTTTTTAGTTTGTTGCAGGCTGTAATTTTATTATTGTAAGGAATTGTTTTTTTTATTATTAATTTGTTGCTGTTTTAAGGAGGTTTGTATTTTTTTAATTGGTTTTTGTTTTTTTGTGTTTTTAATTTGTTGATAGCTTGAGATTTTGTTGTGTTTATTATTTATTAGATTTTTTTCTATTTGTCTAAGCTTTTTAGCTTGTTTTTTTGTAGAGGTATTGTTGAATTTGTTTGAGTGCTTATTTTTTGAGTTATGCTTAGTAATTGAATTTTTTTTTTTGCCTTTGATTGTAATTGATTTTTTAAGTATAGCTTGTTTCTAAGAGATTTAGCTAGTGGTTTAATTAATTTAAGGATTTTTAGCTTTTAGCTAAAGAAGTTTTAAGATTAGCTTATGTTATATTATATTTGTAATGTTAAAAGATATAATTATAACTTATTTTTAGATTAAGATTAGAAGATGATTAGTTTTTATGTTAATTATATTTTGTTTGTAGATTATTGCTTATTTTTTTATAGTGCTAAGTTAGTAGGGTTTTTTTTTGTTTTTATATAATTTGGTTTTTGTTAATAATGTTTAAAGATATAAAGTTTTTTTAAGCGCTATTATTTAATAGTGTATTGTAGTTTTTTTTGTTAATTTTTGCTTTAAGGATAATATATGTATAATTGGCGTTGTTTATTACATATAGGGACTATAGGGGTTTTAATTGTTTATTGTTTTTTATAGGCGATTTTGTTTTTTTAGGTGCTGTTTGCTAATGTGTTTTAGCAAATCTTATAAAGGCTGACTGCTTTTTTATTAGTGTTAATTGCAGGTTTTTTATTTTATATAAATTATATAGCTAATAATAATATATTGCTTTTATATAGTTTTTCTATTAATATATGCTTTTAGGTAATCTTTGGGTAGGCTAATATATGCATTGTAATATTGTTTATTAAGAATTTTGTAAAATTATAGCTGTGATTTTTTGATTGCTTAGATGATTTGGTTGAATTTTTGTGTTGGAAACTATTTATGTTTAGTTTTATTGGTAAAGTGTGTTTTGCAGCTATAGTATATATAGGAGATTTATTTAAGTTTATAGTGGTTTTTGTAAAAAGGGCTAATTTGTGGGTTTTTATATTTTATTGCTGTTGCTTTTTACAAAAGTATATAGGTAAAGAGTTTTTATAGGCTGATTTTATATATAAGGTATTTAACTTTAGTGTTTTTTATAATATATTTTTAGTTTAATATAGTAGGTTTTAGTAAGTTATTTAGTTAATAGTCTTGTTTTATAAGTTGTTGCATAATGGTTTTATTTTCTTTTTATTATTTAATTATATATAAGAGTATTAGGTTGTTAAAGTTGTTGTTTATTTTTTTAAAAGCATAGTTAAGTAGGTTTAAAGAATAATTTAAGTTGCTATTTTAAATGATAGTATTATAGAGTGGTTTATGTTTTTTTATAGCTAATTGTTGTAACTTTTTAGGCTTTTAAGGAAATTATTTTATAGATTTTTTTGCTAAAAAGTATAATATATAATTGTTATTATAATAGAAAGCTTAGTAAAGGGTTTTATAATTAATAAAGTTTATTATTTATTTTAAAAGAAGTGGGTTTTAAGAATATTATTTTGGTTTAAGTGATTTTTTAAGTTATTATGTTTTAGTATAAAAGTATATATTATTGGTAAAGTATACTTTTCTAAGTATATTAAGTTATCATTGTTTTTTAAGGATAGATTTTTATAGCTTTTTTAGTTAGTGGTATTTTTGTATAAAATACTTTTTTTTACTATAGTTAAAGCATTTGCTTAGTGGCTTTTTATTAGCGGCTTTTAATTTTATAAGGCTTAAGTGTATTGTTTTGCTAATAGCTATGTTATTATTAGATTATTGTTATAGTTAGTAACGCTTATTGGTGTTGGCTTATAGGTGAAACTTTTATAGTGTATTGTTGCTTTTTTTGTTGCGTTTTTATTATTGTTTGTATAAATGATTATTGATTTATATAGCTATAGCAATATATTAAGCAAATTTTTTAAGTTAGTTTTATTTAGATAGCTTGTTTTTAACTTTGTTTTTTAGTCTTTTATAAAATTGGGATATTATTAGCTTATTTTTTTATCTTAAATATATTAAAACTTGATAAAAATTAGTAGCGTATTTTAAGGCTGACTTGGTTTATTGTAGCTTATAAAGTTGTTGTTTTATAGTGTGCTTTTTGTTAGGGTTATTAAAAGTTTTTTTAAGAAGTTTTTTATAGTTTTTATAGCTATTAAAAGCTTTTATAGTTGTATTGTTTTAATTTTAATTGTTATTTTTTAGGTAGTTTTTTAAGGTTGGTTTAAATTATTTAGCGGCGTTTTTTTAAGGCGAGTGCTAGAGAAAAGGATTTTTTTTTTGTTTTTAGTAAATTAATTAGCATTATGCTTAAAGTAGGCGCAATTATAAGTAAGAAAACTTTGGAGGGTTTTTTTAATGTTGTTGTAGGGTTTTAGTTTATTTATTTTATAGGATTTGCTTTTTTAAATAGCCTAAAGGTGGGTAATTTTTTAACTAAGGTAGCTAACTTGCTTAATTATTTAAGCTATAGTAAGATTGCTATTGTTTTTAACATTAGATAAGGTAGGAGTTTAGGGAGTTATTGTGTTTTTATATTGTTTAGTTAATATATATTAAGTTGTTTTAGATAAGAGTTATTAAAATATAATAATTATTATTAGGTTTTATGGGTTTTTAGAGTATTAAAAGGTTTATATTAGTAGAGATAGTTAAAAGAGTATATTGATTATAGTATAAAGATATTGTTGTTTTATATTTAGTGAATGATTATTAGCAATAAAGCTATTTGGGGGTAAGTATTTAGATTAATGACTAAAGAGTTATTTATTAAGTTTATTTAATGGTAGAGAATGTGTTTAAAGATATATCCAGCTTTTTAATTTTGGATTATTTAGCTTATTTAGCTTATGGCTATAATCTTAATAATTTAATAATTTAGCTTACTTAAATTATTGCTAAGTTACTTATAATCTTAATAATTTAAAGATTATATAACTATTGCTGACTTATTTTAGTTTAATAAAATAAGTAGTTTATTTATATAAGCAGAGTATAGGAATTGCAGCGGTGAAGGTTTCTTTTCTTGCGACCTTTTCTGCATGCTAATCTGTCTCATTCGTTGTAGGTTATAATAGAAAGGCTTTTTTCTTTAGCAAAGGGGAGGTTTAGGCATATAACTTAGCTTAGAAACTCTTTTAGCAAAGGGTTTTATATATAGCTTAGTTATAAGCGCTACTTGCGGTAATCTATAGGTTTTAAAACTAGCTTAAACTTGCTAAATTTCATTATTATTATTTAAAAAATTAAATTATTAATAGCGCAATAAACGCAGCGTTATAAAGTTAAAACTATCTTAGAGTAATTTTTAAAGTAGCGCTTAATAGCTTTGCCGTTTTATCTGCCTAAAATTATACATTTCTCCTTAAAAACCTTTGCTGTTGCAGCGGCAAAGGCAGCGCCTTTGTAAAAGCTATAATTAAAATAATCGCAGTAAGGTAAGCTTAGCGTAAAAATCTATTATTACATTGCTATAATAATTATATTTTGTAAAAATAAGCTAGATAAGATTGCAAATAAAAGTTTTTTAAAAGCATATAGTCTAATATTAAAAAGGTAATATATATGCTTATATAAGCATAGCAGCTTATTAATTCTTACAATAAAAATAATAACCTTTGCATTAGCTTTGTTTATCTTAAATATAAAGAGCACTATTAGTATATAGTTTTAAAAAAAGTTATATATTTTTAAAATATAAACTGCTAGCTAAAGTTATAAAATGCCATCGCGCTATTTAGCTAAGTAAATTTGCTTATACGCAGAAACGTTATAAAAGCAAGTGTAAACGTAGCGTTAAGGTTTAAGCGCGTAGCAAAGTTTTCTTTGGCTGCTGCGCAGTTTATAAGCATTGCTTTTAAAAGCTAGGCATTAATAAAGCAGCGTTTGTCGCTAATTATTAATAGAAAAAGGTTAGCAAACCTAGCTAATAAAAACCTAATATATTTACTATTAAATACTATAGTTAAAGCGTTTATATTAATATGCTATAATTAAATTAACAAAATATACTTTTATATAATTAAAGCTTTAATGTATTAAATT